>JASDQU010735988.1:276295-290416 GCA_032191745.1 Picea mariana | reverse complement strand
CATGGACTGGTGACATTGGGTCACAGTCGCATCACCTCCTATAGGGAGTTTACAGATAGGCTCATGGACAGGTTTGACAGGAAGGATCCCGAGATACACTTCAAGGATCTAGCCCAGTTGAGACAAACTGGCACAACAGAGGCGTTCATCACAGAGTTTCGGTGGGTAGCCGTGGCAGTGACAAATATATCAGAGCCCAGGTTGATAATGCTATTCACAGAAGGGCTCATAGAGCCTTTGAGAGGATGGGTGAAGGCATACAGGCCTCCCACTTTGCAGGATGCCATCCTTCGCACTCGAGATCTGGCAGACTCAGTGCCAAAGACTAAAACTTTCTCCAAACCATTTGTGCCCCAAAGGGATCGAGACAAGACGCCATTCTAGAGAGAATGGAAGGGCAAGGAGAAGTTGGATGATGAGACTAGGCGAGAGCTTATGAGGAAGAAGCTTTGCTTCAGCTGCAGAGATCCTTGGGTCCCAGGCCACAGGTGCATGGGCAAGGGAGAGATTCATTATATTGAGGTAGCAGCAGACAGCATGGACAGTGAGGAGGAGGAGCAGGACAGTGGATCCACTAGTTCAAAGGAGGAGTCAGCACCAGCAGAGGATCAGCCTCCCCATAGACCACCGACACCGACAGGAGCCCATCCTCCAGTAGTCCCACAACCGCTAGAACAGGCTAATAGGAGGAAACCAGCGAAGGGAGGTGTCATAGCGACCCTTTCTGGTGTTCCCAGGTATGATACCCTCTGTATCAGAGGGATTATTCAAGGGCAACAGGCAATCGCCCTGATAGATGGTGGGGCCACCCACAACTTCATCGATNATCGAGACGGGCACTTCAGACAGAGGAGTTTGAGGGGTTTGATGTTCCGGTAGCAGATGGCCACACAGTGGAGTTTCTAGACAGAGTTCCAAACTTAGAGATGAAGTTAGGCAACTACACAGTGAGAAACACATTTTATGTGGTTGACCTATCAAACACAGATGTGGTGTTAGGGGTTCAGTGGATGATTACCTTGGGAAAAATCACTACCAAACCTTGGAAATGGGATTCAAAGATCAGGATGGGAAGAAGGTTGTTCTAAGAGGTATGTCGACAGGAGCACCCAAGACAATTTCATCCAAGAGGATGGAGAGGATATTTAGACATGGGGAGGTAGCATATGCCGCAGAATGCTTGATCACTACTCAGAAGGATTCAGAAGGTCGACAACAATACCATACAGAGATCAAGAATTTATTGGGACCACATCAGCAGGTCTTTGAGGCAATTCCACCAGGGAGACCCCCTGACAGGGGGTTTGAGCACATCATTGAGTTGGAGGGGGCCAAACCTATGATCACCCCCCCCTATTGTCATCCTAGGAGGTTCAAGGATGAGATAGAGAAGGCAATCAAGGAATTGTTGGCGATGGAACACATCAGACCGAGCAGCAGTCCATTTGCTTCTTCAGTTGTCTTAGTTCTGAAGAAGGATGGCACCATGAGGATGTGCATTGATTACCGAGCCTTGAACAAGAAAACCATCAAGAATCGGTACCCTATTCCACACATTGACGAGTTGATGGATGAACTGCATGGGGCAGTTTTCTTCTCAAAAATTGATCTACGCTTTGGATATCATCAGATCAGCATCCGAGAGCAGGACATAGAGAAGACGGCATTTCGATGTCATTTTGGACACTTCGAGTTCCTCGTTATGCCATTTGGGCTAACCAATGCACCCGCTACATTCCAGTCTTGCATGAACCATATATTCAAGGATCAGTTAAGGAAATCAGTCTTGGTTTTCTTCGACAACATCTTGATCTATAGCCATTCATGGCAAGAGCATATGAGGCACCTGGATGAGGTATTGAGCATCATGGAGGCACAGTCATTATATGCCAAAGAGTCCAAGTGCGAGTTCGGTATGACAGAGCTGCTTTACTTAGGCCACATCATCAGTGCACAAGGGGTACAAGTGCACCAAGAGAAGATTAGGGCCATTCTAGATTGGCCGACGCCCAAGAACGTGACAGAATTGAGGAGCTTCTTCGGGCTATGCAGCTATTACAGGCGGTTCGTCCGGGGTTTTTCTCAGCTTGGAGCACCGCTGACAGATCTTACCAAGCATGGGGCCTTCATATGGACCGAGAAATCAAAGGAAGCCTTTGATCACATGAAAGAAGTCATGGGCACTTGTCCAGTGTTGGCACTACCAGACTTCACCTTGCCATTTGTACTAGAGTGTGACGCATCCGACGAAGGAATCGGTGCAGTTTTGATGCAAGGAGGACACCCCATTGTATTCGAGAGTCGGAAGCTTAGTCAACCTGAGAGGTTGTACTCCATTTATGACAAGGAAATGTTGGCAATCATGCATTGCTTGACCAAGTTCAGACAATAGTTGGTGGGCAGCAAATTCGTGGTCAAGACCGATCACAACAGTTTGAAGTGTTTCCTTGAGCAGAAGGACCTCAGTGAGCGCCAACAAAAATGGGTGACGAAAGTACAGGCATTCGACTTTGACATAGAGTATGTCAAGGGGAAGAAGAACATTGCGGTCGATGCACTATCGAGGAGACTTGCGGCATGTTCTTTGATGGAGATTTCAGCAGATTGGAAATCCCACTTATTAGTGGAATATTCCAAGAACAAGTTCGCTTGTGAGGTGATGGATGGGCAGATACAGGATGACCGGTATAGGGTCATTAACGATGTCGTATTTTACAAGAAGAGAGTCTACTTGGTGCCAGATTCAGGGCTTAAGAAGAAGATCCTCACCGCAGTTCATGATTCACCTCTAGCAGGCCATCAGGGGTTTTTCAAAACCTACAGACAGATCAAAGAGAGGTTCTCATGGAAGGGCCTCAAACAAGACGTTATGAGACACGTCAATGAGTGTGTGACTTGCCAGTAGAACAAGTCAGAGCATGCTCTTCCAGCAGGGCTACTTCAACCACTCCCCATTCCAGAGCAGAACTGGGAGAGTATATCTATGGACTTCATCACAGGTCTACCCAAGGTCCAAGGTAAGGACTGTATCTATGTAGTGGTCAATGGATTGACCAAGTTTGCTCACTTCTACGCCATACCGACAGAGTACAACGCAGTTCAGGTAGCCGAGCTTTTCTTCAGGGAGGTTTTCAGACTTCATGGGTTGCCGAAGAACATCGTCAGTGACAGGGACAGTCGGTTCATAGGGACATTTTGGAGATAGTTGTTTCGGTTGGTGGGGACAGAGTTGACACCTAGCACCAACTATCACCCTCAGACAGATGGGCAGACCGAGATTGTCAACAAGTGGGTTGAAGGGTATTTGAGGAACTATGTAGGAGGACAGCAGAGAACGTGGGTAAAGTGGTTACATTTAGGAGAACATTGCTACAACACCACCTTCCACATGTCCATTGGTATGACACCCTTCCGAGCATTGTACGAATATGATGCTCCCACTTTGGTAGACTTGGTCTTCGAGGAGAGCAGAGCTCCCAAGCCCAAGGATTGGATCATAGAGAGTCAAGAGATTCTCAAGTTGTTGAAAGAGAACCTGCAGATGACGTAAAACCGACAGAAGACACCAATTGGCTGATTTCGGTGTTGAAAGACACACCCTAGTCACTGGGAAGATCATCCAGGTCTTCCATCATTCTTCTTTGATTCCACAGTGCTCCCATATTCCGGGTATTATCTTTTAGTTGCTTCTTTGTATTCTGGCTAAGATCCTCTTGTCTTTTGATCTAGCCGAGTGTTGTTATTTTATTCAGCCGCAGTTGCTTATTTGTATTCCGGCTAAGATCCTTTGTCTGTTGATCTAGTCAAGTATTGTTAGTTTATTCAGCCGCATTCGGCCATTTTGTAATCCACAGAGATATCATAATACAAACTTTGTAGTCCTTTGTCGCGTTTATTATTTGTATGATCATTTATATGTTGTAAACCTTTGATCCTACACACACATTAGCAGTGTTTCCTAGACTAGCCAAGTCAGGAACATTACAAACAATCCACCAAGAGAGTACAACCTGCTGAAAAAACCAAAAACAGTGGTTTTCTATTGTACGGCATTATTGTATGAACCAACCTAGATCCATTTAACTCTGGATCTATCAAGCGCCAAGAGGGATCAAATCTCTCGAGGTGCAAACCTTTAACCTTTCCTCAAGTTTTGCACTCTAAAAAAGGTTTGCACCTCGAGACATTTGACCCCTATCGACGCTTGATAGATTCGGAGTTAAATGAATCTAGGCTGGTTGTTATGCATTCAAAGTGTGTGTGTATGTGTGTGTGTATAATGGAGCCGACATAAATTTTTATTAATCTTTTATTTTTTATTATTATTTTAATGCGTTATCTTACATGAACATCTACCCCATACTGGGTTGTAGAGCACCTCTCGATGCAATAAATTTTTTTTTTTATTTTTTTTTTTACTTATTATTATTATTATTATTTTAATGCGTTATGTTACATGAACATCTCCCCCATACTGGGCTGTAGAGCGCCTCTCAACGCAACTACACATTTGTTGTACAACATTGTTGTACAACATTGTTGTACAACATTGTTGTACGGTTTTCGTACGGCTGTACAGATTCCATATTGTTTTGTCCATATGATTGTACAGACTTCCGTACCATTGTATGGAATTGTTCTGTACGATTGTACAAAACTGTGCAGGAATGCTTACTATTGGAAATGCCTCTTTCCTGGCTGCCCGCTCTCTCTTCCTCTCTCTATCACTCAACCTGCTCAACTGCTCAAGTGTTCTTGTGTGTTTGAACTCTCTTTCTTGACCTGTCTTTATAGTTTTAGTTGAGACCAAAACCCTAATCTATTTCTGAGATTACTCCTAGTCTAAGTCATGCATGCATGAAATACACTTTTTAAACTCAACTGCTAAAAATAAGACTTTCACTTTTTTAACTAAAGTAAATTACAAAATAGGATTTTATTTTTGAAAATAGAATCACTTTTCGAAAATGTCTCGAACTACTTCTCACATGTTCACACAGAACCTGTGCGGAAGTTCCTGTCCGAGCTATAATCTCAACAATTTTTTCAAGTAAACTTACAAAACTGTTCTTTAACTGGTTCCACTGCTTGCTCGCCTGAGTGTGTTCCTCCCTTGTAAGTTCTTAATTGGTATGCCAGCAAAAACATAGAACTTCTGATTTCCTTGGATTATTGCTCCCTTTTTTTCAGAAGTAGTGTAAGCAAAGGGAACTGTGGCTACACTCTCATTGTCATCAATCATTTGTGAATGGCATTCTAGAAACCTCAATCTGCCAATTTTTCTCCATTTAGATAAAACCTTTCCTGTTTGAGAAAATGTCAAATGCCCTCTAACAAATAGAAGAATTGATATTGTGAACTACCTTGTCTCATATGAATAACATTAAGATAAGAACCTTCTCAAGCATTAAATCTAATGTTGTGATTCTTAACTCTGAATATGTTTGTTAATTTAAAAAATAATATTATATATTCCGTTCTTGACGTTTCCCCACCATATCCGGATCCTATCCTGACTTTTCAAAAATCTGGTGGATCCATATCCATATCCTGTTAACTTAGCAATCCACAAACATTCCAGTATTATTGTCCAAGTATCTCCAGTCAATTCGTACATGATGTGCTTCTTCATTCCATTACTGATGGGTGGAAAACTCTAGAAAGTGAACACACTAGAAATGGAGTGATGCTAAAATCCAAAAAAGGTGTCATTCTTTATGGCTAAAGATTAAAAATATGTTTTAAGTACTTGGATGCTCATGAACTGGCATGCAAGACACAACAGAATCAAAGCTATCACTATTATAAACTTCAGAAGAAAAATGGCTATGAATTCAGATGACATTTGTGATTAATAATCCAGATATTTTTCAGGATCAAGGAGCATACGGACAAAATATTTGACAATATGCTGAACAAGTTATTGGACCTGAGAGATAGATCACCCTGAAAAAACTTCTTACAGGAGATGTGCCGTGCAAACAACCACAAAATGTTATGTAACATCCTGATGGTTCTAGGCCTTCAAATGACAGATACCATGATAATGATAGGTAAAAGTTTCACAGATGTTATCAAGAGTATGCTTTGGATGCTCAAATTCCCTTTCTAGGGATTTTTTCAGTGATTTTTTGGGAATATAAGCCACTCAGCTAAGAATTTTTTCCTTCATATATAAGCAAAGAGAAGAGGAAATTCCGAGCCCTAGTTAAAAATTACAATCAAGTACACTGAATTGCTAAAATCTCTTCCAGACATTTTGCTAGGCATATACCATGTTTAAGGCAAAAGACATGGAAGATATCATGGTTTTTGCCATGTGTGGGGCAATGAAGTGCATATGACACTTGTCCCACTTCTCTCCTCATCTCATGTTGTGCAAAAAATATGAAATCTGATATTTCCTTGAGTCTCAACAATTCATTAGAGGCTTGTTTATATTGATTAAGCACACATAGATGCAATCATCTTCCCAGAATTCTTTCCCTGTACTATATTGATCAAATTGCTGTTTATAACCCATTATATGAGTTTCTTCTCTAAATACATGGCAATAGGATATTTTACTTAAGGTTTTTGTCCTATAGGGGCATTATGATGAGTAACAAGATAACCATTGACCACTTGAGGGGCAACCATACATAGTGCCATGCATGGTAATGTGCACTAAGTTGTGCTGCATCAGAGTTTTTCTTTAGGAAAAGACTGAACCTACTTGAAATGATTAGTGTATTGAAGTTTTAAACATATGCCTCCAAATATATATCAATGGTCTCTGGTTGAACACTCGTTTGGGGATTGGAGGTCGTTCTCACATTCAATGTTGTTCCTTCTAACTCAACTGGTTTTTTCCAGAAAATGCTGATGGTTTTGGAATTCCCTCTGGCGGTAGGATTTCTTCATGAAAACATCTGCAATTTGACTACCTTATGTTGAGAAAAGGACACAAAATGAGTACTTTCAGGCTTTAGTCACTTGACTAACAACCACAAAAATAGCAGTTAACTTGAAATTCGGTAGTTCAGTGACAAATGCTAATATTTCATACCATTTTTGTTCTTGAACATAACAGGATGTAGTGCACCTGACTACAAACTAATAGATATCAATTCCCAACGCCCTAAAATAAAATACTATCGAATGTTATAGAATAAAGGTTCTTATGATACTATCAGTAGTACAAGCATATGCAATTCTTACATTACAAGTTATTGTAAGGATCTTGAGGTAAGGATGCCAATTCTATCTAAAGCTGTGAGATTCACACCTTGTGTATGACTTTTATGGCACTTTCTCCAGTCATAGTTCTTAGTTGGTCAATGGACAACTCCATCTTTTCTTAAGACGTATGGACCTTGAGGTAGGGATGTCAATTCCGTCTGAAGCTGTGAGATTAGCACCTTCTCTACAACTTCTGTAGCACATTTGTACTTTGTTGTGCAGAGGACAACTCCATTGTCCTTTCTGAATAGAGCATATGCAATCATATTATATTTCCTTCACTATCTGATAATAGAAAATTATAAGCTTCGATCTTGATGACCTATTTTTGTTACTCAAAGAGAACTTGAGGCTGTTGTGGTATGTTCTTCAAACCTAGAATTTAGTTCCCAGAATGTTTGTCACCATTTGGCTAAAGTGAATAATTGGTATCTTCATACCAGTTGAAGCTTTATCCTCTTAAGCAAGAATTAATTTTCTTGCATTATTATTTACTCAATTCATTTACCCAATGCATCAAATATCAGATTTGAACCTTCAAAAACTTATTCTACAAGGTCATTCCAAAACACTGTTGAAAAAGTCAGCATCGGCGAGGGTCCAGAAAATATTGTTTCGGAAAAAGTTGGCAAAAAAACAGAAAACCACAACAAACATTAAAAAATACAAAACATATTCATTTTTTTCAAAATTTTAAACATATAAAGCAACAACAACATCAGATAAACACATTGGCACATAAATATGGAGAAAGCACTGATATATATGATGTTATGGATGCCAAATAAAAGATGATACATCAAAGTCGATACCGAATCCTCAACCCTGATAGTTGTCCAATCAAGGACTCAAAAGTGGAGACCCAATACAAAATGACCTCACATATATAAATGTATATCATCATCATGAGATAGATGTACAATGCAATGTTTTAAAACTCGGAATCGGTCGATGGTCAACTCCAACTCCAACTCGAATTCAGATTGACTCGGACCGATCTTATTTCAATGACTTGGTTTACTAAATATTACATAAAATATTTAAATTATATTTTAAAAAATTCCAAACCATGATTCCAAAAAATTATTGAAACTTTGAAAGAAAGCATTATGAATAAATGAGGAAGAACATTTAAATGACAAGCAATGTTCCACCATTCCACCATTGCTTATATTCAGATCCTCGTCATTAGAATCAATCTTTGCCTCTACCTTGATCCTCTAGAGACATCAGTGAACACCTCCCAATTTTGATGAAACCACCTAATTGAAGCCTTATAATATGGTAGAAAAGGCTTAACATGCATAATGAATGATTATGGTTGAAGTGAAAGGTACATTTCTGCTAAGGCCATGTTAGAGGAGTTCAACAATCAATACCACCAACATCAAGGTACATAAAGGGCTTGGTGCTCTTGATTAAATGCCAATCCCATACCCTCATACGTGATATAATCCATTGAAAATGTTACAATCCTACCAATTGTGAAATACTGAAGACTGTTAAGTCTACTGGACTTTGAATGGGATATGAAATTCTACTTTCTCCATATCAAGTCCGATGAGGTTGGAACCACTCTCAAACATCCTGAAACAATTAATTTAATAAAAGGATAAAAAGGAAAGATAAAGATTTAAGTAAACCATTAATTGCCAGCGTTTTTGGTCAAACCCTTTAAAAAAAAAATTCAATCTTGCATGTTGGTGGGGTCTAGTACCTACTTGACCGAGTCAAGCCCTTCTCCTTCTCCAACAACAACAAACAAAAATGACAAAAAAACTCAAAAAATCTGCTTTATGAGGGATGATTTCCACTAACTGGCCACGACTTTTATGAAAAAGTCCAGACTTTTACCAAAAAATCGCCGACTTTTTCAAAAGAGAAAAAGTCACGATTTTTATGGGCCAATTTTTCGTCAAGCAGAAAAAATCGCGACTTTTTCAACACTGTTCCAAAAAGATTCCTTTATAAACCAATTTAGTAGAAAGTAAGCAATGTGAGCCCAATTCACAAATATCCTCTTGTAACCATGAATCCCAAAATCATCTAAGTTTGAATATGTTTCCTCTAGGAGTGTCCACTCAAGTTTTGCCCTCTTTTTTTTTGCAAGAAAAATGAGTCGTATATTACAAAGGAAACAATGCAATGTATCATAACAAGAAATTTGCATTACTGCATTGCCCCTTCAAACCAATCATAACAAGAAATTTGCATTACTGCATTGCCCCTTCAAACCAAGGCAAGAAGGGAAAGCATTTCTGACTGCAATTGGCCATACTCTGTCTTGCCGTACTATATCCACCCTCTGCAGGCCCATTTTGTACTATCATCTGTGTTAATTGTATTGATCATTTCTAAGAAGGACAGCTTGAACATTCTGTTAAGAAGCTGTCTCCCCAAGAAAGCCAACCCATTCTTCTCTCAGTCCCAGCAATCATGCTGCTGAAAAATACCTGCCTTATACATGCTCCTCCACTCAAATCTAGGAAATAAGCCCAAGGAGCCCTTGGGTTTTTTGAAATACCAAATGTTGTTGTTATCAAAGTTCTGCCCATGTTCAAAGGACCAAGACAGGTTGGTGAGAGCAGAGCACTGTTACAGACCCAACCCAGGTTCAAAAATGCATAGGGATGTGTTTACCCGTCGTGGGCCAATGCACCTCCGTAAGGGAGATGTTGAAAAGTGGTAGAGCTAGGCCATTAAGTCAGGCCGGGCCTTATGCCTGTATAAGTCAAACAGCATCCCACCTCTTGATACGTGGAAGATGCTTGACAAAACTAAAGAGCCTTGAGAAGCATCTTGTCAACACTTTTCTTTTAAAGTCCTACCCATGGCACAGGCCTTGAAAGTTCCACCGCAACAATGAAGAGGCACCCTACCATGCCTTCCAAATTCTTTTCTATATATGCGAAGCTTATATACAAAAATTATTTGCAGTGAAAATCACATCAACTATAGAGAAAGGACCTATAATACCAAAGTTACTTTGGAAGTATGGATACAGTGCTGAATTAGAACTGGACAAGCTGCATCATTGCTAATGGTCATTACAATCCATTTTTCCACCAAATGCATGCCCTATGTACAAATATCCACCAGACCCTAATCACCCATGTCTTTTTTCAAGTGTAAAGATATTCCAAACCAATAGTGGAGGACCCCTCCTCACACCACGTCATGTCCATAAATAGTTTCGAAAAACCCCCTCCAACATATTGTAATTAGCTTCATTAGGAAACCAGCAAGAGGAATAATATAAATGTCCAGCAGCCAAGATGCGTGAAACTATTGTCACTTCACCTGTAAGAGATATATCACCACCTCTACCATCTCAGAGTTTTGAATTCAACCTTTGACAGTACTTAGTACCGTATATCTTTTGCAGAAACATCGATACCAAAAGGAATTCCAAGCTATTGAAAAATAGCTCCTACTTGCACTAGCTCCTGTGTAAGATTGATCAACTTGGCATCTCATCTCTGATTCAAACAGCCAGAACACAGACTTATAATCACTTACCTTGGTCTAGAAGTTGCACAGAAAGGTATTTGTTGACTAGACTAATAATCCTATAGAGATCGTTTAACATCTTATCATTCCAAAGTCTACTTTTAATGTCCACTGGTGGCCATAATTGGCCAGTGCAACTATAAAAAGTACAACGATCAGTGAACACTGGGAGTGCTAAAGCATCTCTGGGAGAATTGCAAAAGAAAGAGAGACAGAAATGATGAGTGGCCGTTCAAATCCAAGTCTGATATGCACCTTGAGATTGTGAAGCTCTAGGTTGCATGCATGTCAAACCTAACATATCGATAGGATAAATTCAATGCACCCAATACACCCTCTAGATTCAATGCACTGTTACACATATGCACACAAACACAAAGTGTTCATGGATACCCCACCCCACCTTGGGTTTTAGAGCATCTCGCCTCTCTCGATGTAAAGAGTACAGAGTGAGTACCAAAAGAGATACCATCGAACCCTGGGAAGCCCAAAAGAAAAAAAATGGGGGAGGATCCACAAGGCATCATTAAAGAATCCCTAAACCAACAATGTTGTCAATTGTCGGCTCTCTTGAGTCCTAACATCCAAGGTCAAAAAGGAAAATTGGTGTTGAGATTCCTAACACGCACCTATTGTGTGTCACTTTGAGATCGGTGATCAACCAAATTATTGCTAGGCATGCCGATCACTCAAATTGGTTGACGATGTGATGGAAAGTCATTCAATCAAGCCAAATTATAGATATCTGGGAATTCCTTTTGGGATCAACATTTCACAAGCTAAGCAATGCAGAGATGTGTTCAGTAGAATTCGAAGCAAATTGTAGTCTTGGGTCTATTAAGATTTATTGCTTGCGACTCTGCAAGTAAACTTACTATCTTATAGATAGAATCCTAGTATTACTAGCCCCACGGGTTAGCTCAATCGATTGAACCATCCACCCAAGGCATGTTGCCGATGGGGAGGCCATCGATCAGAAGTTTAAATCCAGTCAAGTCCCTCAAGTTTACCAACCCCTATTGTGTGGTTGAGCCGCCCTCCATTTGGATCAGGGTATTTTTTAAGGATTCAGATATTATACCTATGTATAGTACTCTAGGCAACTATTTTGGTTTGAAAAATCATACATATAATCTATAGGCGAATTTTCAATAAAAAAACATATAATTTACGATTATAACTTGTAATTATTTGGCAAAAATTTAATCATATTTATGTAGAAAATAGGGGAATTTTTAACCAAAATGACGAATATTTTTTTCAGAAAAATGGCCAAAATAATAGCCAATTGGTGAAATTTTACCCCTAAAAAATACCTTCATTTGGATATTCCAGGGAAAAGGAGGTGAATCCAATGAGGTTTACCTTTGAAAAAAATCCTAGTATTACTCTCCTTATTTTCCATTTGATAGCAAGAGATTAAAAAAAAAAATTGAAACGGACTTGAAGGAGACTTGAAGGTTCTTATGAGGAAAAAAAGGAGGGAAAAGGGGGTTCTCATTGGTTATGTGGGAAATACACACCCTACCTTGAGATGAAGTAGGAGTGGCTTCACTAATATCCACTACCAAAGAATTGCCTTAGCAATAAAGTGCATTATAAGAGTGACACGCAAATATATTTCTCAGAAAATTCTTATAAGACAAAGAATATAATTAATAGTGTACATTCATGGGATTAAATGTCCCTTTGTCTTGATGTAATTGGAGGAGCTACATCTTAAAAGATAGTAGGATTGCATGTCAATTGGGTTTAGCCCGAGTAGTTTGTGCTGAGGGGTGTTTTCCCTCCCACCCAGATTCAATTCCCGCAAGTGACATGTTGAGCTCTTAAATGAGTAAGATATCGTAAAAGCCTCGGCCTTCTACAAAATCTGGTTTACCCTAGGTACCATCCTCGAAATGAGGGAAATTGCCTGCTGGGTTTCCCCATAAAATATTCCAAGAAAAAAAAATGATAGTAGGATTGCCCATTTTCAAGAGAATTTAGATTGCAAGAAAGATAGTTTCATAAGACTTAAAGTGGCAATTTGAGGACATAAAAAGAGAATGGACATTTCACTCATAAAGATGCCAAGTGGGTTTTTTTTTGCATGAATTGCATCGGTAAGAGGATTTCCTAGAGAGGTTTTTACACTTAGAGAGACCTATGGCACTCTCAGTGCCCAATGTGCTTGTATTGACGAGCGATGAAAAGATCTCAGCACCTCCCAACTATTAAAACATGCTTTTCTAGAAATTCACAAACTATTTCCACAAAATGGTCTTTCGAAGATAAAGGTTAAATAGGCAACACTTGTAAAGACTACCAAAGGAAACACAATAAATCACTTATAAACTATGACACCAAGAAGCCTATATACTAGTGTTTTCCTCCAAAAGATTCAATGGCAAAAAGATTAAATAGGATGCAGGGGCTTTGAGACACGGGAG
Source organism: Picea mariana (assembly GCA_032191745.1). NCBI lineage: Eukaryota > Viridiplantae > Streptophyta > Pinopsida > Pinales > Pinaceae > Picea > Picea mariana. The sequence goes on along the minus strand of JASDQU010735988.1, from coordinate 277,253 downwards.
GTTGGATTAAAAGATTCCAATAAATTTGGAAAATAAGAGATACATTCAATTGTTGTGTTTTTCATTGGCTAGTTCTATCTAAACCCTGATAATGAAGGGAAGAGTCCAAGCAATAGGTTGGACAGACAAATGATGCATTATTTTCCTAAATGATGAGACTAGTACACATGCCTTATGGATATGTTGGCCCATACTTTTGGGATCGGAATGAAGCAAAATATGCAAACCTATGTATGGGTCCTCTCCACTAGAAATGAGTATCCTAGGACATAATTAGACGATTGATGCAACCCACAAGGAATTTCTTTCTTGTGGACATGGAGATGTATGGTAACATTCCATGAGGATCCCAAACAATTGAAGAGGAACATTCAGCCTTTAAGGTCGAGATAGAAGATTTGTTCCAAATTAGGATGGCAATTTTTAGGAAAGGTGTGGTTCTTTCAACTTGGGAGCTAAAGTTGATATGTTGGCTTTCCTAGATTATGTTGGGCAAGGAAGTCATTACATAGAACTTTTTTTTGTGAGGGGGAATACTACTTAATGAAATACAAATGAAAATATAGCAGAGAACATAGAAATACAGTGAAACCCAACTTCTATTAATGAATAACAAAATACTGTAGAACACAAATTGGCTAGAATGAGTGTAGCCAACACATCTCTTTCTCTTCAGAGATAAGCTACCACCATTATAGCTAGTTTGTGTGCTTTGCATTTTCCAATCTTTTGTATTCCATTCATTAATAGAATCTGAGTTCAACTGTATCATTGTGTTTCTTGCAATATCTTTGTGTGTTTCCTTGTTATATCTCTGCCTTCATTTCGTTCTCAACATAATCCAGATCAATAGTAACTTATAGTGGTCCCTTTGGCTAAGCTACCACCCTATGAGGGGTGTTTCTATGCCATAAAAATCACCTAATACTTGGACCTAGCCTCATATGCACCCCACACT
>JASDQU010735988.1:247277-270318 GCA_032191745.1 Picea mariana | reverse complement strand
GGGGGCGCTCCCCCGCAACCTTGGGTTCAAGCATGTTAGCAAGTTGGCCAATCAGATGGTTGATTAGTTAGCAAGCTATGCAATAATTTAAAGGACATTGAAATTATTATATCTCCAAAAAGTTGGACCATGGAAGAAAATGGGGAGTGGAAAGGTGAATTAGAAATTTCTATTTATCAAAGGGATCCCCCCACCACTATGGACCCATCATTAGGTTGATTTAATGTCAAAGGCTTGTGAATCAATCCCCCCTATAATGAGAGAGAGCCCCATTTAACATTGTGATGGTATCAGACAGAAGCCACTACAATGACACGTGAATTGCACTTACGATTATTCCTTCCTTCACACATATAGCAAGGACAAGTGCTTTTCATGGTTCGGGAGTTTGATTCAACTTCACTTCTCCTAAGCTCTATGGGGATCTTTCTACACCATCCCATTCTCTACTTCAATTTCGCCATCCTTGGTTCTCCTAGTATGTTGCATAAGAGAGCTCCTTTGCAAGCAGTAGCCAAGCAAGGAAAAGGAATTCAATATAACCTTTTTCAACACTCGAGAATGGTTCAAAAACTCAATGGCCCGGTAAGGCATATCTTAGCGAGTAAAAATTATTATGGCAAATTGAAGAAACCCAAGTGAAACCCGTTTTCAAATGAAAAAACTTACAATGCTCCAGTTGGTTCCAAGGAAAGACTTCGGGTTTAGGAAAAATAAAATTGGGAAAACTTTCAAGAGAAAGCTTTGGAATTTTGGACAATCTGTGTGCAACCTGTGCAGCCTCGTGCAACAAGTTTGAGAAAGAAAAACGAAAAGAGTGCTTCAAACAGAAAATGCATAGTTGCCTCGAGATCAATAGGAATGATGTTTTTAAACATCAACCTCCTATCATCATGGAGGAAGAGCATTCTTCTACAAAGGACACTACAAGAATGCAAGGATGTCTATTGAAAATCATGATATGCAATTCCAGTTTCCTTTTTGTTAATAGATAAGATGATACGGACGAAATATTCAATGTCCGATTAGGATATTTACAAAAAAATTTCATATATTTGGAAAAAGCCAACAAACAACCAATTTTGAGTCTCTTGTCTTTCGGATTGTCATGATTGATCAGCGCATGTTTACATCTAAGTATATGTTATATATAATAAAACTCATAGATGTACGTACACATAGTAAAGATTGTGGCAATTAATTATTTTAAATCCATTTTCAAATTAAAACTAATATAACAGTATTTAGTAAACTTTCTAATATTATTTAAAAATATTATCAAAGGTGATATTATTTAAAATTTTAATTTGAAAATTTCTAATTCAATGGTAAACCTGCATGGAGAATTTTTTAATCAACTTTTCGGACTCATTAATGTCAAGTCCCTCTTCTTCCTCAAGGTGTACTTGACCTTAATGTGTCTGAAAAGTTGAATTATAAAATCTCTGTGCAGGGTTTCCATTGAAAAAAATATTACCATCCTTGAAAAATGAACACATTAATTATATGAAATATTAAACTTTTTTCCATTGTATAGATATTGTCCTGCATGCATGTAATTGTGTAAGTAACAACCTTCTAGTTTTATGAGATGCCACAGAATTGTGCACGTGCTAGGTTGTCCGTGCGCATCCATGAATATTTGAGGAAATTTCGGTGTTGTCAATGCAAGTTCACTAGATTCGACTAGGTGAATGACATGGCAAAGCTAAAGAGTAAGAGTTGAGTCGAACTTGAAAAACTCACAAGTTGACTCAAGAAATTAAAATATTATTTAAATAAAATAAATTTCTATGTCAAAGATACTTTTCTTTAACGTGAAAGATTACAATTTCTATATGATACAAATTTTCAGTAATAACTCATTTCAAAGTACATAGAGGATACTACATACAACAAAACGCCATGGATTCTAGACAAAGTGCAAGTTTACTAAATATCTATGTGAAATCAGATTAAAAAAAAAGGCAAAATGAGTGCTTATTTATTGTTTTCAGTGCCTTTAATAGACATGACCAACTCTGACTTGTGTGACTCTTGAGTCAACTCATCAAGTCAATTTCGCTCAAGAGTCAAACTCACTATGTGACTCACGTTTGACATGCAAATCAAAATCACGAGTATGACTGGACTTGGTTTCCTCCAAGAGTACAATCAAATTAGACTAGGATGGGTCTAGTAACTATGGTCATTGCCTTATTTTTAATATTTATAGAATAGGACCTTATCATGACATTTTACCTTTAATTTCAATACTCTATATATATTAGTATTTTAACATTAATTATTCAATACTATCTTAGTAGACATCATAGGTATGCATGGAAGGGTTAAGGTTGGATTGACATGTAGTTCATTTCTTGAAAATGTGTTCACCCTTTTCTTTCAAATAATTAGAATGTAGACGTGTGTGTACACACTACTCTACATATATACCTATATATTGTACATACATGCATATTTACATACATATATGTGTATATATGGGGTGTGGTAGTGCCAATAGAGAAGTGCAAAGGATGAGAGGTGCTTGGCACCTCCCTCTCTCTTAGACAACCCTACCTCAAGGCTCAAACCCTACTAGGCTTTCACCTTCAAAAAGCAGGAAGCATGTTGATAGTCAAGCAGAGCAAGGAGGCAATTGTGTTGGGAAAGAGAGTGGAGCCAAGGCACCTCTGGAAAATAGCTTAGGGTTTTGTTGTAAGGTCTAGCTCGAGGTCTATTGGTTTATGGTTTGCACTAACATCTCTTTCGGATTTTGTTTTCAATGTTGGGATGGCTTCTGTTATGCGATGAAGGTGCCCTCTCCCATATGTCTTCGCAGATTCTATTGATGGCAGTAGATCCCCTAGAGGGGTCTCCATTTTCCAAGGTTATCTAAAAGCGAGTTGTGCTCATGATACTTTTTGTTTCATCTACGCTACGGTCTTCTACGATTGGTACCTGTTGTTGGCTCAGATGTTCTCCTATTTTATGTGCCTTGGCCAATAGCCCGATCATGGCTTTCTTTTGATGGTGGCCCTTTCTATGTGGATCCTTGGATGTGGTCAATGTTGGAACTTAGTCTTGGTGTTGTTCATAGAAGGACAGCAGGTTGGTGTGTGTTATGATAGAGTTTATACATTAACCATTGACACCCCGCGAGGGTGTTCCAACATGATTTAGGATTCTTGTTGATTCCAATTAGATTTCAAGGTGTCTTCTTCCCCACACACCCTTTCAACAACTTGTGGGGGATGATTATCCGGCCTTGATGCATAGGGTCATGTTGCTTTCTTGCATGAGTTCTTAAGTGTCTTCTTCCCCACACACCCTTTAAACAACTTGCGGGGGATGATTATTCGACATTGATGCATAGGATCATGTTGCTTTCTTGTATGAGTTCTTAAGTTTTTGTAAAGGGATGGGTTATTTTTGTCTATGGTCTAATGTTTCCAACTTTGCGCAATATGGAGCTAGGTCTAGCGATGAGCATTGTTGGAGACATTTTTTGTATTTTGATTAGGTTGTGCTTGTACTTGTAGAGGATATATTCACAACCTACACTTTTTCGTATAAAAGCCTTGTACACATTGTTTTATTAATAGTTAAAGAAATATTTTATGTCCAATATATGTGTGTGTGTGTGCGCGCATACAAATAGACAAGAATATGTATAGTGTATAAATATATCTACATACATACATAGACTTTTTTCCGATAAAAACCTCACAGGGAAACCCAAGAGATGCTTCCCTATATATATATTGTAATGAACAATAGTTCATCTCCAGAATATCCAGTATAAGAAGGACAAAGAATTGGAATGCATATAGTACAAATAATATATAATTGAATAATGAATGAATGAGATGATTGATGAGCTTTGATGATGGCATACTTATAAGTATTGAATATATATTTTACCATAATGAACAATAGTTTATTTACAAACTATCCATCATAAGAACGACAAATAATTGAAATGCATATAGAACAAATAATACATAATTGAATAATGAATGAATGAGATGATTGATGAGCCTTGATGATGGTATACTTATAAGCATTAACTAGTCACAAAGGTGAAGGGTTGTGTCCCTTAGTTAGGTTGTGTCCTTTAGGTTACTTAATTAATAATAATATTATTCTTATTATTATTAATGTTCATATATATTATATTCATTGTGTTGCCTCTTTCTTCAAAGATTATTTAACCTCAAAGCATAGTCTAGAAAAGGCTACGTCTCTGTTCTTGCATATAATGCTTTCACTTAATGTTGTCATGGTTGAAGAATTGAAACAATATGATTTTTGAAGTGTTGAATAGAACCGTTACATTGTATATGGATTCATCCATCCTGAGTCCATCTTCAATGGGACTTTTTGTTGGTTAGTTGTTTGGACGGAACTTCTCCTCTTATGCTTCCAAGCAAGGTTTTGATTTCTCCCCCATTCTATCTCAGAATTGTGGTTCCTTTGTATGTATGAAGAATATTTTTAGTATTCGTATTGATTTTGTCAGGTCACGATGGCTCTTGTGATTTGGATGACAATAAGGCATCCTTCTATTTCATGTCTTGATTTTAGTGTTGGAACATTCATCGTTTGTCACTTCTAGTGATTTATTGGTTGATAACATGCCAACATAAGTGTCATTTTGATTTATGATATCAATTGAATTGGTATCAGTTTCCTTCTCTAGGGTCTAGATTTTTATGTTTGATGACTCCTCTATTTCCATTGGGTCGATCATTGATTCTTTGTTGACAAGTGGATCTAATTTTTTATGTTATGTTTCATTTTCATCCTATATCTTCTTGATTTGCACAAGCAAACTTTGATTGTGATCCCTTAGGCGAGAAAGCTCTTCATTATTTTTTGACTTGTTGATCTTGATTGTTCAACTTCTCGTCTTTTAACCTTTTGATTTGTTCAAGCAACCTTTAATTAAGGTTCCTTAGGCAAGAATTTTCTTCATCGTTTTATAATAAGTTCTTGTTGAATGTCTTCTCAAGATCTTGATTCACCTGTTCTAATTTCTTATTGCATGGCTTCTTATCCTTTGACTTCTTGATTTGTGCCAAAAGATTTTGACTATGATTCTTTACGCAAGAAATTCATTCATCTTTTCTAGTAAGTTCTTGTCAAATTCTTTGAGATCTTGAATTTGTGAAGCCCGATCATTTTCTTGATATTTTGCTACCTCGCTTTTTAAACGATAAACTTCATTATTGAAGTGCATGTTTTCTCCTTTGCATTCTTGTCACTCATTTGATAAATCTACTCGTGCTTTCAAATAGATGTATGCAAAAACGATTGATGCTTTGATGACTTCTTGATTTGTGTCAAAAGATTTTCACTGTGATTCTTTAGGCAAGAAATTTATTCATCTTTTTCTAGTAAGTTCTTGTCAAATTCTTTGAGATCTTGAATTTGTGATGCCTAATCATTTTCTTGATATTTTGCTACCTTACCTTTTAAACAATAAACTTCAATATTGAAGTGCATGTTTTCTCCTTTGCATTCTTGTAACTCGTTTGATAAATCTACTCATTATGTTTTCAAGTAGATGTATGCAAAAACAATTGATGCTTTGATGCCTTTCATATTATTATTATTATTATTATTAATGTTTATATATACTATTCTCATTATATATACATACATACAAATAGATAAGCATATGTAGCCTAGTGGGTTAGCTCAATTAGTTTAAAGTCATTATTTCAAGGCATACTGCCAAGAGGTCACATGTTCAAATCCGGGGGAGTCCTATTGGGTCACTAGTGGCTCTTGCAATTGGCGATTAATCCACATTCCATTCAAAAATTCCACCTACGAGGAAAATTTTACCGATATCCAAGTCATTTATAGCCTTCGCACTAATAATAAGCCCTCAAGCTAACTGTAATGTACCTAGGGAGGATAATATCGAGGACCTAAGGAGGTGCCCAACGGGATAATGAATGTAATGTGGCCATAATCATGAAATAGGCCCAGTTGGTAGTTGGTGGGTAATAAATAAACCCACTAGGTAGTTAGAGGAAATAATATAATAATAAGGGGTAGTTGGCATAGATCCCTAGGAATACTCATGAGAGAGTGTAGATACACAAGAGTATAATTGTATTCAATATGTTGGATATTTGTGTTGTAGCAAGCATGGCTTGTGGAGTGATTCCTCTCATAAGGAGTATTTTACCTTAAGGGTTCTTCTCTATATTCTTGTGTTCTTTATGATGTGAAAGTTCTAGTATTTCTAAAGTTAAGGGTTTATTCTCAAGATTAAGGGTTTATATTTATCTTATATCTATCAAGGTTTACTACAATGACCAAACTTGATTCATTCTTCAGATTAAGAAAGGATAAAAAACAAAATTTTAAAAATAGGTAAGTATATGCATAAATACCCACACACACACACACACAAAGTTGTCGAGGTACGGATACCCACCCTTTAGGTACTCGAGCCAAGTACTAGTATGCATACCCCGCATCCAATTCAAGAGTAGGTCAATACCTTGGAGTGCCCACACCATCTTGATACGACCATGTACTTCCAACTCAAGAAAATGGGACATACACTGATTTGGGTACCCCAAGCCTTGAAATCAAGTACTTTGAGGATGGTTTCTACATACAAAAAAAATGGTTTTTTAACTAAAAAATAATAAAGAAACGTGGGCCCTTCTCCAAAACCCTAACCCATCACTTCCCAACCACTCTCATGAAGTGAAAAACACAAAAAGACACTTCATATTTACCATTTCAATTTCATATTGAAGGAAGAAACAATTCAGCAATGAAGAAGAAATAGGGGATTTCGGTGACATTTTTCTTGCAACAACCTAATGAATGGCAATTGTTTGACTTTAAAGTTCAAAATTGAATAATGATCATTATTCTCATCTAAAAATGAATGTGAATCATTATTGATTTACATCAATTTTAGTTAAGGTTTTTATTTTTATTTTTTATTTTTTAAAAAATATAATATATATATAATTTTATATGTATACCCCATAATGTGCCCTCGTCCCCTATTTTAACTATCATACCCGTACCCACATACCAAGAACTTAGTGTGTGTGTGTGTGTACACACAAACCAATATAAACACAAACAGATAAGTATATTTAAAGAATTATGGGACAACATCCATGTGTATGTAATTAAGCACAAGTATGCACACATACTTGTGTATACACCCAATTTTAAATCACAAGTTTTTGTATGGTTGGTACTAAACCAAAATCTAGCAATTAAGAACATGTTGTAGTGTATCGGGTCGTTGAAATGGTGTTGTAACTTGTAATATAGCATTCCACGGGGCAAAACATGTCAAACATATCTTCTAGGATTGTTGAATGGCTAAAATATTTTGGGAATGTGTTGCTCTAGAGTTCATCATCCTTTTACGAGCCCACTAGATTGGAAGGGAATCATTCTAATGCATAGGTGGATGATTAGATGGCATGGTAGATAGATATGAAATGTCATTCCACTATTCAATATCTGTTTTCTCTGGTAGCCAAAGATGTAGAGCCAAGTTTAATGAGAATTTGATCAAAACTCTAGCAAGTTCTAGAACAAGAATTAATAAGAACTTTAGCAAGCTTTGATACAAAAAGTGATCCAGCATGATACTCGAATTGTAATCTGATATCCAATGGCCCATGGGTTGTTATATATGTTCTTGTTTACACCAGTTTAAATCCATCTTAACTCTAGATCTATTAAGCATCGAGAGGGATCAAAAAGAAATTGAGAAGCAAATATCTCGATGATTGAAATATCTTGAGTTAAGATGGATCTACATCGGTGTGTGTGTGTGCGTGCACATGTGTGAGTGTATATATTAATTAATGCTTGGTATTCTTTTCTTAAATTGTCTACAATATGGAATTTTTTTAAATATATTTTGATTTATAAGCAGAAATGTTAGACATCCCATGCATAGTAGGCTATTACTCCTTTTTTTTATATTTGGTCAACTTATGCCACATGTAACCTCAACGATAGGCATGAACATTACACATCTCCTACATACTGAGTTGTAGAATGCACCTCGCTTCTCTCAATGCACAAATTATCTTATGAGATTTAAGTCCAAGATCTAACATTGGTGGGTTGAATCAATTTACAAACCACAATGTGTGTATGTGTTCAAATTCAACACCAATAAAGTAGACAAAAAGCATATCAAAAAAAGCGAGGAAAAACAAAAATTGATAATTAAACAATACAATTACAAGTATAGAGCTCAAATTCCATCAACTATAGATTAGTCACCCGCCTGAATTCTATGCTCCTTTTCTCCTTTTGCAGTTTCTTAACACTTTTTCTAAAATGGAGTTCTAAACCTCACTAAAGAGTGTTTGAATCCAAGAAATTGGATATTAGATCTCAAGTGATCAATTCCTCTCCTCTCGAGTAAAGGGTAAAATTTATAAAACAAGGTTACTAATAAGATACAATAGCTCAGTTACCATAATTTGATTTTGATTACAAAATAACAATTTCTATAACAACCTCTGTAACTAACCCATGTCACTATCACATTAGTTGTTCTTCTCGTCAATCAAACCTCTATAACTAATGCATGTCACTATCACATAAGTTGGTCTTCTCATTAATCACAGACTATGTTCAATCGCGTCAACTTGTTGAGTTGATGTCAACTTATCGACTAGAGTCAAATCTCCAAGACAAATCAAGTCAACCAAGGTTAGGTTGTTAAATCAACAAGACAAATGGAAGTCAAGCATCAAGTCGATTTAACTACCTCTACTTCTCCCCAAGACCACGCCTCCCCTTGTAGAGGATGATAGTCATTCGTTGCCTCATCCCTTATATGGGGAAATTCTCTTGGGATTTTTCTTCAATCCGCAATCTCTTATTTCAAGGCTTCTACCTGTAACGACCAACTTGGTACATTTTACCAATGGTCATTGTCTTCCTTTCTCCAACTTGCAAGATAGTACCTTTCTCAAGGTTGAACCATCTCTAGATCTAGACAAGCATGTTTGGCATTTAGAGTGAATTTTCTTCATTTTCATCAAGCATCAATGGTTCAAAAAGTTTGGGCTTCTACACATTTAACACAAGGTCAATGCCTAAGTATGACAATTGATCCGACTTGACGACATTATCACCTTGCTAATTCATAATATCAATTAGTCCATCCAACATTAATTTCAAATCTTTCCCCCTGAACTACTCATTTGATCTATAAAATGTCATGGATATGCCACTGGAACAGTTCATCACAACGGATCTTAAAATGTACTAAAATCTTTTATTATGCACTTTATTCCCTTAGATCTCAAATTCTTTATTACTAGATTAGTGCTCAAATGTATGGAAATAATTGAAATCGAAATGAAAGAATAATCAAATGAACACACCATCCACACAAATAAACACAAGATGTGACCTGGGAAACCCAATATGAGAGAAAACCTAGCTAGAAGGTGAGGCCTATGCTCTGCTCTCTTTTACTCTGTTAAGAAATGTAAATACACAAAAAGGGGCACTGTTTATGGAGATGCCCTGGACACTGTGGCCTGAATAGCTACTACAGAATCCGCTACCTCCTATATTATGCTTCCATAACCCACTCCTAGATGCTATGCTCAATTATGGAACAACGATAATACTAAAAGAATGGAACCCCTTCTCTTCCTAGCGGCCCAATATTTAACATAGCTTGATAGCTCATTTAGGATTAGGGTTAGGGTTTTTGTATGCCTCAACCCTCAATTAGTGCTAAGGTTTTGGACCCTCTAGAATCTTCTTGAAAGTCCACACATGACTAGTCCCACATGTGTGAGTAATGGGGGTTGATGTGGCATCCACTCGATACCATGGTGGTCAATAAGGTAGGTCAACTTGCGAGAGGCATAACTTCTCCATATGAACTCCGATTGAGGCAATTTTTGCACCATTGGAAAGCTTTTGATGTGTAGAACAACGTCGACAGGCTAAGAGCTATGCTCATAAAGTTTTGACCCCAAAAAGTGTCATTTGATGCCTCAAACTGGCTCTATAGAAGGTTCCAAACCCCAAATCACCAAACTAGCACTTGCCCCTAAAATGGGTCTTGCAAACTAATTCCTCCAATTTTTCCACTAAGAAAGTACCAAGATAGATGACAAATTATATAATGATCATTTTCGGATCATACCTCCCCATTTAGGGAGGCTTTTGGTCCCCAAAAGCTTTGACTGAATGAGGTGAGGAAATTTTTCCTCTACCTTCTCCCTAGAGTACCATTTGGCCTTGCCTAAAAGTTGTCCTTTCAACCCTATCTACAAGAGTTCATGTTGCCCCTATCCGATAGTTCTGGACTTCTCCTACAAAACTCTATCTTCTACTAACTTTGCTTGAGCTTCTACTGCTAAGTTCTCTATGGTAGGTAGGACATGCTCCTCGATTTCTTAATCCAACATGGAAGGCTCATAGAATTTCAAATTTTCCACATTCACTACTAAGTAAATGTGCATATATGGGGGTAGACTGACTCTGTAGAGCATTATCACCCACCTTCTCCAATACTTCAAAAGGACCATACCGCAGAGCCTTGATCTTCTTACCAAGACCCCATAGCCTTTCTTTGTTCAAATGCAACTTAACTCTATCTCCCACCTTGAATGTTTTCTCAAGTTTATGTTAATCATGTTGAGCCTTGTACTTTTCCTGTGACTTCTTCAATGTCTCTTGTACTTGCAAATGGATCTACCTAATCTTGTCAACAAATTTTTCTGCTTTCATTGCATCTCCTATGATATCTTCCCTCACTCCTCCTTGTTGTCCATATACAACATCCATGGGCGAAGACGGCAAATACCCAAAGCAAGTTTCAAAAGGGGACTTTACCAACAGAAGTGAGGACCGCTCTGTTATAAGAATGTTGAATATAAATCAAATTTTCATCCTAGGTCTTTGGATGCTTCTAATTGTAACCCCTCAAAAGCTAAACCAATCTCTTGTTGACTACTTCTGTCTACCCATTTGTCTGCGAATGAAAAGTTGTAGATCTCTTCAACTTGGTGTCCATCTCCCAGAGTGTAGTCCAAAAAGCACTGAGAAATCTGGTATCCATATCTGAGATGATGCTCCTTGGTATCCCAAAGTGCACCCGGACATGTTCAAAGAATGGTCTTTTTACAAGGCATAAGAATATTTCAAAGAATGGTCTTTGTTGCTTCTTGTCCTTCAATGGTCTTTTTACAAGGCATAAGAATGCACATCTTGTTGAACCTATCAACTACCACAAATAGATAATCATGTCCCTTCCTAGCGATTAGCAAACCACCCAAAAAATCCATGGAGATGTTATCCCAAGGTCTAGTGGGTACAAGTAAGGGATGGTATAAACCTTGCTTTATGTTACTAGGCTTGTTGGTACAACAAAGTATGCATCCTCTAATAAACCAAGCTATATCTTCTTGCATTCTAGGCGAATACACATACCTCTATAAGTTGGCAATTATCTTCCCAACACCAAAATGTCCTACAACCTTGGAGGTGTGAGCCTCTCTGATAAGCTGCAATCTTTCACCTTTAGGGACACAAAGCTTGTCTAGCTTGTAGAGCAACCCATTCTAGAGATGATAATCAACCTTACCGTCACCTTCTTCTACACAAATTTGGCCCTATAGTTATTGAAACACCTCTTTAAAGTCCCCATCTTTTGTATATGCTTATTTGTATGCATCATGAGTAAAAGGCTCCATGTGCATAAGAGTTCCCCCCAAAGTTGTAATCTTGGATGTGGGTGGCCTCGAAAGCTTCTCTTCCAACTTATTAGTGTTTCCCTTCTTATATTTGATGACTAGATGAAACCGACACAAAGACCACATCCACTTATAATGTATGGTTTGTCGAAGCTTACTCTAGGCCTGCAAATATTGCAGTGGCTGGTAATTAGTGTGGATAATGGTTTCCTTGCCCATCAAATAGTGCTTCCACCCAGTGTTGCGAGAAGCAGGAGCGTTTTAGGAAGAGGGAGCGTCGGAAGTGTCATTTTCCAAAAATCCTGGGAAGCGAAGCGTCCAAGAAGCGTTTGTTATATATATATAATTTTTTTATATATATTGCATTTATATTCAAAAAAATATGTAGAAAGACAAATTAACTGCAGAATATATGAAAACATGCATATTTGTACATCAATATAGATAGAAATGGCATCCATACTACATAGTTCATCAATGATTAATCATTCGAGCATCATCCATCTATATTCTAGATTCTAGAGTCCTCCATGTCATAATCATCAAGATTGGCATCACTACCACTGCTCTCTCCTCCATCCTCCTCCTCCTCCCCTATATCCAATGCAATCCATGCATTTGTTGATGTGGAGGATGACCCCTCAAGAGGATCACCATCATCAAAAGTGACCGACTCTAGCACTAGTTCATTAAGATCCAAGTTGGCTAATGTCAACTCAACACTGTTGTTCAAACCTGTATCATCAAGAAACACATCCTACATATTTGTCTTTCCCTTCAACCACTCTTCTCTCTACCTGTATATAAGACAGAGGTTGGTGTGCACATACACCACTAAGTCACCTAACACGACGACAAAGAGAAGAGTTCAACAGAAGAGTTTATACTTGAGTGAAGGGTACATTTTTACTGGGGTCGTGACAAAAGAGTTCAACAATCAATGCCACCAACATGAGGTACATAAAGGGATTGGTTCTCTTGATTAAATGTCAATTCTATCCCCTCATACATGATAGAATCCAGTGGAAACATTGCAATCTTGCCATTCTTGAAATCCTGAAAACTGTTAAGTCTGCTGAATTTTGAATGGGACCTAAAATTCTACTTTCTCCATATGAAGTCCAATGAGGTTGGAACCACTCTCAAACATCCTGAAACAATTAATGGTAATGTTAAACATTTAAGTAAAAGTGTTTGTCACTTTTACTTTAAGAATTTAACATTACCATTAATTACTAGGGTGGGTGAAATGGAGGGGGTGGGGACCTCTTTAAATAGCACTAGAAAGGCAAAATAACCCTCATTTGCACACCAAAACACACCTCATTCCCCCTTAGAAGCACGTGGGCCTTCCTCGGAAGCGCATGTGAAGCACCCTCGAAGCGCGCTTTCAAATTTCTAAAGCGCGCTTCGGAGGGGGACGCTTCAGAAATGGTAGGAAGTGTGCTCAAAAGCCCCGAAGCGTGCTTCAGCCCGAGCTTCCTGGACGCACACGCCCAGATCAAGCTTCAGGGCTTCGAAGCGAGGAGGGGGGAAGCTTTCGGTAACACTGCTTCCACCTCTTAACAACTTGTACTAAGCCATAGAGTTCCTTATCATACATAGGATAGTTTAGGACTCCACCATGAAACATTTCAGAATGATAGCATATTGGCTTACCTCCCTGCATCAAGACCACTCCCATAGCATATCCACTTGCATCTATCTCAACTTTGAAAGGCTTTGCAAGTTAAGCAATGCAAGAACTGGTGCTTGACTAAGCTTCCATTTCAGCTCATCGAAAGCTTTATGTTGATTCTTTCCCCACTAGAAACTCTTACCACTAGCTGCTATGGCATGAAGTGGTAACTACAACTGAAAGGATGCTATGAACTTCTGTAGGCACTATGCTGCCCCAAAAAAGCTCCTAACTTCAGTGACATAAGTAGGAACTAGCCACTTGAGGATGGCTTCCATCTTCATGGGATCTATTTTGAGTTCCCCTCCACCAATCACATACCCCAAATACACCAATGACTATTGAGCACTCACATTTCTTAATGTTAGCCAACAACTAATGCTTTTTCAAAGTCTCTAACACCTACATGAGATGTGAGATATGCTCTTCCCAAGTAGAGTTATAAACCAATATAACATCTAAGTACACTATCACAAATGAATGTAGAAAGGGATGCAATACATCATTTATCAAACGCATAAATGTAGTCGGTGCATTACATAAACCAAAAGTCATTACCATCCATTTATATAGACCTTACCTTGTCTTGAAGGTAGTCTTCTAGGTGTCTTCTTCTTTAACTCATACTCGGTGGTATCCTGATTTGAGATCCAATTTGGTGAAGTACATGTCATGCTGCAACTGATCTAACAAGTCATCGATCCTGAGGAAAGGGCACCAATTCTTGAAGGTGATCTTGTTCAAAGCTCTACAGACAATACAATTTTCCAAGTCCCATCCTTCTTCGGTAATATGATGATAGGTTACCCAAAAGGTGAGGTGCTAGATCGAATTACTCGATGCTCTAGTAGCTACTACAACTATTTCTTCACTTCATCTGCGTCTAGGACAAACTGTCTATATAGCCCAATATTTGGCAATGGGGTGTCAAGAAACAACTGCATCTCATGCTCCACTTCCCTCTTAGGTGGTAACCCTTTAGGCTCCTAAAACACTTATTTGTATGCTTACAACAATTCCAACTAATGTTTCTACTCTTTAGTACTTCCCTCCAAAGATGCCTTTACTTTTACCGATTCATCACCTAGATAATTCTCTCTTAAGAAAAACAATACAAACATCCTACTAGAACTGATCAATTTATTGTCTTGGTTAGCACTTACCAGAGAGATGTTGGATTTACCTTTGTGTACTGATGATGAAAGACTCCCATCCTTGATCAAGCAATATTGGTTTGCTCTCCTCGTGAAGGTTGCATCCCTCATATACATGTAGGGGCTTCCAAACACTACACAACACACATCAAGTGGTATTACATCTACCTCTACTTCATCAAAATATAATCTGCACTTACAACAAATCTTTCATTGTTTAGTGACCTTGAGCTCCACAACCTTATTTACCCATCCCAATGGAAATGGGTTAGTATCATCATGAACTTCCAATCCAAGTTTGTTGACCAAATCTTCTACTATGAGGTTGGCCAATGAATCGGAATCGAATAAAGTATCCACCTTAGTCTTTTTAACCTGGATCTTAATATGGAAGAGTTTAGTCATTTTCATTTCTTCCTTGTGATGTAGGCTACTCAAATTCACCTCCTCCTACACTGTAGTATAGACAATCTTTTCATCCACATCCGAGTTTCTCTCTACAAGGTTGCCTAAATCCATGGCTCTTCGCATCCTTCTTACGGTTCTTTGGGTTTAGCTTCCAACACTTATCTTCAATGTGACAATTGATATTATGATGGTTGCAATGGTTGTTTGGATCCTTGCACTAATGTGTAGTAGTTGTTGTCTTCTTATCCTTTCCTTTCCACTTCTTCTTCCTATCCTTGGAAGCTTCTTGGTGGTCTTTCTATTTGGAACCACTTCGTTGTCCTTTCTCATGGGCTATATTCTCCAAGTACTAATGCTTGCAAACAGGCCTCATCAACTATCCTAGGTTTAAAGAGCATCACTTGCCTCTGTAAATGACAGTGTAGACCCCCCTAATACATGAGGAGTACATCTGGGTTCTTGGGAGATATACCTAACATAATCGCCATTTTTTGAATTCGGTGTTGTACTCTTACACACTCTGCCCTTGCCTCTGCTTGAAGTGATGCCAACAGACCCAATGGTCCTCTACATATCCAATAGGGTAGAACTGGGACTTGATGAGGGTTTTAAACACCTCCCACTTGGTTAATGGTGGATCACCTTCCAACCTGAGTGTCTTTATTTGGCTTTCCCACAAGGTTAGTGCATGGCCCTCTAATTTCTATCGAGCAAATGAAATCTTTTGCTCTTCTTCTATATTGTGGACATTAAAATAAACTTATAACTGTTGCAACCTATGATTCAACTTAATAGCATCAATCTCACCTTGGAAGGGTTTGACATCCACTTTTGCTTCCATTTTAAACAGAGATTGTGAAGAAGTGATGACACTGGAACTCGGTTACTTTTTCTATAGCTCCTTTTTTTATTCTTCATTATCTCCCAATTTGTTGTAGATCCAACTTCTGAGTTAGAGCCACCAACCTCCTGAAAGGTCCAAATTTGTTCGCTAAATCCGCCATGAGGAGCACCATGTTGCTAGAGATATCAACGACTTGTTCTTCCAATTTCGCAAATCTCTCTGCTGCCTCATCCCGAGGGTTGTTACAACTGGACTCATCTGCCATGGCTAGGGTTCTACGACTTCCTTCTTAAGCCAATTTGTACACCCTGCAACTTCCCACAAAAAACACAAAGAAACTACTCTGATACCAATAAGATCTGTAAACTATTGTGGATATTCTATTGGAACATTTTGTCACAACAAATCTTACAATGTACTAAAATCTTTTATTATGCAGTTTATTACCTTAGATCTCAGATTTATTATTTCTAGGTTAGTGCTCAATTTTATAGAAATAAATGAAACTAAAATGAAAAACAAGAAAATAAAAACACCATCAACACAAATAAACACAAGATGTGACATAGGAAACCCAATACTAGAGAAAACCTAGCTAGAAGGTGAGGCCTATACTCTGCTCTCTTTTCCTCGGTTAAGAAATGCAAATACAAAGAAAGGGGCATTCTCTATGGAATTGCCCTGGACATTGTGGTCTGAATGGTTGCTACAGAATCTGCGATCTCCTCTATTATGCTTCCATAACCCACTCCTAGATGCTCTACTCAACTATGGTACAATAACAATACTAAAAGAATGGAACCCATTCTCTTCCTAGCGGCTTAGTATTTAACATAGCCTAATAGTCGTCTAGGGTTAGGGTTTTTACATGCCTCAACTCTCAATTAGTGTTAGGGATTTGGACCCTCTAGAATCTTCTTGGAAGTCCACACGTGACTAGCCCCACATATGTGAGCAATGGGCATTGTCGTGGCATCCACTAAGCACCATGGTGTTCAATAGGGTAGATCAACTTGCGAGAGGCATAACTTATGTATATGAACTCCAATTGAGGTGTGTTATGAACATAAATATACATATACCATAGATATTCATAACATAATAATTAATAAATAATAATTATTAATAATGAAAGGTCATGTCTCAAAGGACATGACTATTGGTAAAAGGCACCCCTGCGTGGGTATTAATTATTATGTTATGAATATCTATGGTATATGTATATTTATGTTCATGACAAGGTGAGTTTCACATTGTTGGAAAGCTTTCAATGTGTAGAATAGCACCAAAGGGCTAGTGGCTATGCTTGAAAAGCTTTAACCCCAAAAAGTATCGTTCGATGCCTCAAACTGGCTCTGGAAGGTTCTGAACCCCAAATGACCAAACTGGGACGTGCCCCTAAAATGGGCCTTACAAGCCAATTCCTCCAATTTTTCCACCTTAACAAGATAGATGACAAATTATATAATGATACATTCTGGATCATCATTTGACAAATGCACGCATACTTTAAGTTTGACTCCAATTTCACATTTGTGTTCCACATGTGAATCATGTATGTATATATGTATGTATGTATGTGTTGGTTATCCAGCTTTTGAGAGGTGATTATATGATTAAAGGTGTTGTTCAGAGAGAAAGGATCRGATCAAATCTTTTTTCTTTATTTACTTCTTGAGTCGTCTATCCAATGTCCTTTTTTGGGATTTGTGGTATTTAGCCTAAATGGCAAAGAAATTCAAAAGACTCTAATAATAGGAACTTTGGAAAATCCCTATTTAGTATTACTTTATAGTTTTGAATAGATGAAGAGACTTTATCCTCAAAGAGACTTTACTTCGTGTTTCCACAAGAATCAAACAAAGAAAAAAGATTTGAACCAATCCCTTCTCTTAGAATAATAGCTTTAATCATATAATGACCTATCAAAGTTGGATAAGCAATACATACATACATATGTATGTATTATGTATGTGAATGTATGCATGTATATGTGCATGTATTTATTTGTATATACACACATAATTATGATTTTTATGCATCCGTGTTCTCTAAAACATGCAATTTAGATATATATATTTGTGCCCACTAATCAACAATTATGCCATAAGACTTATTGGTTGTCTTCGTTCCTCGTGCCTATTCTTCTTCCTTGTTACATATTGACCTACTATGAATTGAAGTTTGAAATGCCTATAGCTCTATGATGAATCAAGATCTAGACATGGATTGGTGGATAAAGTGGCTCATTGTCCCCTCTTTAGACTCTCTCATTGTCCCCTCCACCTTGTCAACGACCAACTTCTAAAACTATGTTTCACAAAACATTGTGAAAACAAAATATGGAGGCAATCTCTCAAAAAATCATGTCACAAAGTTCTACATGGACATCCTAACTTGGGACCCAAACAAATGTGTTCTAGCATGAACAAATTGTTTATTAGTCAACTCTATGTTTGATCTTAACATCGAACTTGATTATTTTAGAAACAACTAAAGTTTTGTCAATTTATTATCTTATCCAAACAAACCAGCAACAAACTGCAACAATTGTGAAATGGTGAAGCAATCCATCATTATGTTGAAGTGGATCCAACTTGTAGTAACCTTTCACTCCAAAAGTTCTAAATAAAAAGACAATACTTTTATACATTACAACATAAAAGGATAAATCCTAGGCAATCATGAACAATTCAGCTATCCTTAAGCAAGTTGCACATTCCAAAGCATATATCTAGAAAGCTTCCTATGGTGAATATAAGCAAAATTAGTTTTCTAGGGAATCTAGATAACTATTACCACTATTCACCCATCAATGGGCATTGTCCCTAAACTCATGCCTAACATGCTAATCAACTCTTATATAGGATTCATAATAATCACATTGCAAATCACTTCATCAATAAATGATTTGATGGTGAACTAGAAAGTGCAGGGTATTAAGACTTGAGCTTACAACTTGGGATGAGGCACAATAAAAAGATTCCAAAGGAAATATTGGAGTGGATCTAAAACATAATTAAAAAATAAGAATATTGGAGTGGATCAAATTCATCATTACAACTGTGAAAGATTCACGAAAACTCATCTACATCTGAGGATTAAAAATGGTATCTCAACAAACAGCGTGGACCATTTCTCGCAGAAATTGACAAGCATTCCAAACTATAGCCCTATAAGTCTGGAAAGGGCTTTATAATGGATGTACGAATTTACACGGGAAGGTCAAAGCACATTCATTGCCCAAACCTGAAACGCCTTCAAAGCACATTTGCTGCAATGCAAAGCAAGTACAACAGCCTAAACTGAAATGCCTTCAAATGCACAATGCTACCCATTACAAGATTTTGGGGGTTTTGTCTTCAAGCTGGCGAAGCTCTATGCTTACTAGGCACAGTGGTTTGGGAAGGGGCAAGGCATGTGAATGGGTCACTTTCTTTCCTAAGATGTTACCCAAGGAAGTGACATGTATAAGGAAGATAAATGTTATAAACATGTGGTGTGATAATTTTAAGTAAATGAAGTGGCTTGGGAGACTACCAAGTTAAGGATATATCCATCTATAAATAGCCAGCTGGAGAAATCATAAACTGATGGAGAAGTTATCCATATACATAGCACAAACCAATATATTTGGGAAAACGCATACGTCAGCGAAAATAAGTGAGAAGCAAATACTGTAACTGCCAAGTTAACTAGGTGTGTCATGTATTCATATATTGGGCGAGACATTGGACCTTGAAGGGAAAAGGCAATAATCAAATTGATGACGAAATTTCAGCCAGCTGGTAAGTCTATCAAATTAAGCAGGAATCCACAATGATATTGCCAAAATGACAACTGTCATTTTTCGCTAGCAAAAATAACATGGGAACCCAGTAACTACAAATTAAGCAGGAGTTACAAGCTTTGCGAGTTTTGTAAGCCATCAGGGTTTTGCTTGAAAGGTAAACCTGTGCAAAAGATCCTGAGCCTACAATGTAAACCGTTGATAAATTTGAACCGGTCGAGGAAACTCTGAGTTAAGGAACAGAGAAAAGACGAGTTCGCCAAACCGGCCGGGACAAATAAGAGAGACGAGAACCATGTGTTGCAACTATCAAGCTAAGCAGGAATTAGATATGAAGTAGGTTCAGCGAGGCATCTTAGTCCTGTAATGTGGCGGCAAATAAAGGGTTTTCGTACTCCAGTTAGCGCAGGCCAAAATTCTAAATCGAAGCCATTAAAGAAAACCGAGTTGAGGCCAGCTGTAAGCACAGCAACACGGGACATTAAAGATTTGGGATTCTTCTAGAAGCACCCCAAAAGGTTCCGTTTCAGATGACAAATTCAGAAGCACCTAGCCTAAATAACGCGAGCGGCCATGAAAGCAGCTCCACGAGAAGACCCTACGCAGCGAAGCCGCAAGTCCACGATCGATTCCCACCGCCACCACGACCGCGGACGTGAAAGTCATTACAATACATCATATAAACAGGGCATTCTGCATCCGAGCTGGAAAATGTTTAATCTCCATTTCTAGCGAACGCAGAGCTGAGAGAATCCAAGCAGAATGCTTAAAGTCGACAAAATTACGGATGAAATCATGACAAATGACGATTCCGCCAACTTTGCGGCCACTAGAGAGACGCAGCCACATTGACGCAGAAAGGAAGGAATCAAGAAAGGAAGCCAGGCATTCATTTGATGTTTATGTAGACATATACAGAAAACAAGGGGATAAGGGTCGCGGGTTCAAACCTGTCCAGCCGAGTCCTCCGTAGTTCCCTTGGCTCCGCCTGGCTAATTTAATGGCAGACGATGCAAATCTTCACGAGAAAAAACAAAGGCATAGGCAAGCCACGGCCGCTCCATTAATCCATGGCAGGCACCGGATCGAACCCCGGGGGTACTTCTGCTGGACTCGTAGGGTGGCGAGGGTTGGTCCAAAAGCTAGCACAGAACAACCACCACAGAGATAACAAGAAGAAGATGAACACGATAAGTAAATAAGAAGAAACGAGCAGGAAAATTCCTTCTCTTCCCCCTATATGCTTTAGCTCTCTCTACCACCTTTTCTTTGCCTTTCTTTTTAGCCAGGTTTGGTTTGGTTTGTCTTGTCTCATCCATCTATCGGTATCGGTCTCTAATTGATTTAGCGGTGGAGATTAACTGCGAGTATCTTCCGCTAAATATGGCGGGTGTTACGAGGCCGACGGCCATACATCATCATGTGGGAGGGAATCGTAGTGCCCGGCCAATGGCGACGAAGATAATGCCAGTTTTCAACACCCCGCCGGAGCTAATAATGCCTGTGGGGGAGTTGACCGATTGGATCATTTTATCCGCGGTAATTTTGTTTTTGTTACTGCACTTGCTTTGACTGCGGGGCAGGGGGACGTGACTTGATTTTGAGTTTAGGGTTAGTTGGTGTGGCGGTTTTAAAAAAAGTTGGTGGCGGTGTTTGTTTGTGTAATTGGTGACGTTGCCCACGCGTTAGAGGATTTAGGGCGCTAGGGCTTTCATCAGCGTAAGTTTGTGTGAGTGTTTTAACTTGTAGAAAAGGTGGTAAAGTGTTTTGTTTTACCACTCTCACTTAATTAGGAAGGGTTTCCCGTCGGATTTTCTTTCGTGAACGTGTTAAGTTGTGCTAGATTGTCATTGACTGCTGAAGTCCATTTTAATTTAGGGTTATTAATTTCACTTGACTTTCTATTTATTAAAGTTTGAAATAGGTTTTAACCACTCTGGCGTAACTCAATAAGCTTTTATATTTAGAAGATACAAGTTATTTAACAGGTTTTACCTGGGTCCATTTCCGTGAGAAATAAAGAAAAACCTTGAGACAATGTGAGGTGCAGTTTAAGGCTAATAAAATTCAAGGTTTAATATTTAAAAAAAAATTGAACATTTATTAATCGTGTAAAAAAATCTTCAAAAGTTTATAGTTTTGTTTTTTCAATAAATCGTGTAAAAATATCTTCAAAAGTTTATAGCTATATTTTTAAAATAAATGTGAGATTTTAAAATGGGGAAAAAATTGTACTTTGGAGATTTTAAATAATTATTGGTTAATTATAACGGGAAAAAAATATAAATCGATTTTAACTTTAACTTGATATAGTTAAATTCATTTGTATACTTTTAATTGTGTTTAAGTGTTTATTTAAAAATATATATATGAGATTCGGCAAGGACTAATATGGAATATTAGGAATATTAGTTTATTTATAGATACTATCTAGGTTGACACCATAGTTGACACCATCTTTTGGTTTTGAAGGAAGATTTAAAACTGTTTATGATTGGTTAAGAGTTTATCTTCCTAAAATGTAATGAAACAAGATAACGACCCAATATTCAAAGGCATCTAGCAAGAGTGAAAGTCTATCCCCTTGTGGACCACCAATGGGTTATTTCATATGTCATGGTTTTCCTTCAATAACATTGATGAGTGAACCCACATTCTAGTATATAGTGATAGTTGTCTTCATTGTGATATAACTAGGGGTGGTAGGTGTAGGGAGATCATTCTTCATCTCGAAGGAAATCCCAAAACAAGCTATGCTTGGGGACTGGGAATAGCCACCATTAATCATGTTAAGGCATGTGCTCTTCTTCAAGGTTTTGGATGCATTGATTCTCTCTATGTAAGGTCCCTGATGGTAATGGGGGATTTAGCGATTTAAAACTACATATGATTGGTTAAGAGCTCGTCTTCCTAAAATGTAACAAATCAAGTTAACAACCCAATATCCAAAGGCATCTAGCAAGAGTGAAAGTCTATCCCCTTGCTGACCACCAATGGGTTATTTCATATGTCATGGTTTTCCTTTAATAACATTGATGAGTGAACCCACATTCACAGATAGTATATAGTGATGGTTGTCTTCTGTGTTGATTAATAACTTAGTTATGATAGGTTTTGCCACCTTAGAAAAAAGAAAAAAGAAAAAATAAGATACATTCTCTAGGTTTTTGAAGGTAGAAAGTCTACCTACAATGATAGATATAACTAGGGGTGGTAGGTGTGGGGAGATCATTCTTGATCTCGAAGGAAATCCCAAAAGAAGCTATGCTCGAGGACTCAGAATAGCCACCATTAATCATGCTAAGGCATGTGCTCTTCTTCAAGGATTTGGATGCATTGATTCTCTCTATGTAAGGTCCCTGATGGTAATGGGGGATTCATCAATTCTTATAAATCTCATGAACAAGCTACATATCTCAATTATTAAATCCATGGCTCAATCAATAT
>JASDQU010735988.1:172739-247227 GCA_032191745.1 Picea mariana | reverse complement strand
GAAGATAATGCCAGTTTTCAACACCCCGCCGGAGCTAATAATGCCTGTGGGGGAGTTGACCGATTGGATCATTTTATCCGCGGTAATTTTGTTTTTGTTACTGCACTTGCTTTGACTGCGGGGCAGGGGGACGTGACTTGATTTTGAGTTTAGGGTTAGTTGGTGTGGCGGTTTTTAAAAAAGTTGGTGGCGGTGTTTGTTTGTGTAATTGGTGACGTTGCCCACGCGTTAGAGGATTTAGGGCGCTAGGGCTTTCATCAGCGTAAGTTTGTGTGAGTGTTTTAACTTGTAGAAAAGGTGGTAAAGTGTTTTGTTTTACCACTCTCACTTAATTGGGAAGGGTTTACCGTCGGATTTTCTGTCGTGAACGTGTTAAGTTGTGCTAGATTGCCATTGACTGGTGAAGTCCATTTTAATGTAGGGTTATTAATTTTACTTGACTTTCTATTTATTAAAGTCTGAAATAGGTTTTAACCACTCTGCCGTAACTCAATAAGCATTTATATTTAGAAGATACAAGTTATTTATTTAACAGGTTTTACCTGGGTCCATTTCCGTGAGAAATAAAGAAAAACCTTGAGATAATGTGAGGTGCAGTTTAAGGCTAATAAGACTCAAGGTTTAATATTTTAAAAAAAAATTGAACATTTATTAATCGTGTAAAAAAATCTTCAAAAGTTTATAGTTATGTTTTTTCAATAAATCGTGTAAAAATATCTTCAAAAGTTTATAGTTATATTTTTTAAATAAATGTGAGATTTTAAAATGGGAAAAAATTGTACTTTGAAGATTTTAAATAATTATTGGTTAATTGTCACGGGAAAAAAATATAAATCAATTTTAACTTTAACTTGATATAGTTAAATTCATTTGTATACTTTTAATTGTGTTTAAGTGTTTATTTAAAAATATATATATGAGACTCGACAATGACTAATATGGAATATTAGGAATATTAGTTTATTTATAGATACTATCTAGGTTGACACCATAGTTGACACCATCTTTTGGTTTTGAAGGAAGATTTAAAACTGTTTATGATTGGTTAAGAGCTTATCTTCCTAAAATGTAATGAAACAAGTTAACAACCCAATATTCAAAGGCATCTAGCAAGAGTGAAAGTCTATCCCCTTGTGGACCACCAATGGGTTATTTCATATGGCATGGTTTTCCTTCAATAACATTGATGAGTGAACCCACATTCGCAGATAGTATATAGTGATGGTTGTCTTCACTGTTGATTAATAATTGAGTTATGATAGGTTTTGCCACCTTCTAAAAAAGAAAAGAAAAAAATAAAATACATTCTCTAGGTTTTTGAAGGTAGAAAGTCTGCCTACGGATATAACTAGGGGTGGTAGGTGTGGGGAGATCATTCTTCATCTCGAAGGAAATCCCAAAACAAGCTATGCTTGAGGACTGGGAATAGCCACCATTAATCATGTTAAGGCATGTGCTCTTCTTCAAGGTTTTGGATGCATTGATTCTCTCTATGTAAGGTCCCTGGTGGTAATGGGGGATTTAGCGATTTAAAACTACATATGATTGGTTAAGAGCTCGTCTTCCTAAAATGTAACAAATCAAGTTAACAACCCAATATCCAAAGGCATCTAGCAAGAGTGAAAGTCTATCCCCTTGCTGACCACCAATGGGTTATTTCATATGTCATGGTTTTCCTTTAATAACATTGATGAGTGAACCCACATTCGCAGATAGTATATAGTGATGGTTGTCTTCAATGTTGATTAATAACTTAGTTATGATAGGTTTTGCCACCTTAGAAAAAAGAAAAAGAAAAAATAAGATACATTCTCTAGGTTTTTGAAGGTAGAAAGTCTACCTACAATGATAGAATTAACCAGGGGTGGTAGGTGTGGGGAGATCATTCTTGATCTCGTAGGAAATCCCAAAAGAAGCTATGCTCGGGAGAATAGCCACCATTAATCATGCTAAGGCATGTGCTCTTCTTCAAGGATTCGGATGCATTGATTCTCTCTGTGTAAGGTCCCTGATGGTAATGGGGGATTCATCAATTCTTATAAATCTCATGAACAAGCTACATAT
Source organism: Picea mariana (assembly GCA_032191745.1). Lineage (NCBI taxonomy): Eukaryota > Viridiplantae > Streptophyta > Pinopsida > Pinales > Pinaceae > Picea > Picea mariana. Next base: position 245,163 of record JASDQU010735988.1, on the reverse strand, counting down.
CTCAATTATTAAATCCATGACTCAATGAATATCTAGAATATATTCAAAAGCTTCTCTATTCAAAAATATTGATGAGTGAACCCACATTCTAGCATATAGTGATGGTTGTCTTCATTGTTGATTAATCACTGATTTATGATAGGTTTTGCCACCTTCTAAAAAAGAAAAAGAAAAAATAAGATACATTCTCTAGGTTTTTGAAGGTAGAAAGTCTGCCTACAGATATAACTCGGGGTGGTAGGTGTGGGGAGATCATTCTTCATCTCAAAGGAAATCCCAAAACAAGCTATGCTTGGGGACTTGAAATAGCCACCATTAATCATGTTAAGGCATGTGCTCTTCTTCAAGGTTTTGGATGCATTGATTCTCTCTATGTAAGGTCCCTTATGGTAATGGGGGATTTAGCGATTTAAAACTACATATGATTGGTTAAGAGCTCATCTTCCTAAAATGTAACGAATCAAGTTAATGACCCAATATCCAAAGGCATCTAGCAAGAGTGAAAGTCTATCCCCTTACTGACCACCAATGGGTTATTTCATATGTCATGGTTTTCCTTTAATAACATTGATGAGTGAACCCACATTCGCAAATGGTATATAGTGATGGTTGTCTTCAGTGTTGATTAATAACTTAGTTATGATAGGTTTTGCCACCTTAGAGAAAAGAAAAAGAAAAAATAAGATACATTCTCTAGGTTTTTGAAGGTAGAAAGTCTACCTACAATGATAGATATAACTAGGGATGGTAGGTGTGGGGAGATCATTCTTGATCTCGTAGGAAATCCCAAAAGAAGCTATGCTCGGGGACTCAGAATAGCCACCATTAATCATGCTAAGGCATGTGCTCTTCTTCAAGGATTTGGATGCATTGATTCTCTCTATGTAAGGTCCCTGATGGTAATGGGGGATTCATCAATTCTTATAAATCTCATGAACAAGCTACATATCTCAATTATTAAATCCATGGCTCAATCAATATCTAGAATAAATTCAAAAGCTTCTCTATTCGAAAATATTGAGTTCTATTATACTATGAGAGAGCTTAATCAACAAGTGAATATACAAGCCAATCGAGCAATGTAACTAGGAGAAGGATACTTGGAAAAAATTGGGAGGTCTCATACCACTGAATCGCTAAGTTTTGATTAATAGAGCCCGTGGTTCTAATCAATTTATTTGGCAAAACATGATCCTTACCGCATCACAAGGTATTCGAGGCTTTCAATCAAGGCAAGATTAAGGCATTTAAGGTTGAGTGTAGGCACATACGAGCATCACACATGTCATATATTCCCTATCTTGCCACTTTGTACTCAAGTGTGTTAGATTCAAGTTTAAAGGTGGGATAGTTGTGCAAAGTTGTGAAGCCCTCACTCAAATGCATCCTCTAACACACTTGCATAAGGCCTGGTTGTTTGGGCCTATTGGGCACAAGATGGCTAGAGCATGATTTTTTTGTTAGTCAACTTGTCAATTTGCACCGTGGCTCGGTTGGTCACTTGTTGAATACAAGGTATGGCACTCTTCAACTCTAAGGTTTGATAACATTTGTGCTGGTCATTTAAATGGTGGAGTGGTGATTCTCTAATGGTTATTTTTGTGCCTTGATTGGTGGTTATGCTCTGTATCTCCAATTTATTTTGATAAGGAGGAACCTTTGAGGAATATACTTTATTTGTTTTGTTGGGTTAATTTTGCTTAATGGAGGGTAGTTGGAATTTGTCTGTATTCAAATGATTGCATCCTTTTCATGCTTCTATCTAACTCGTTAGCTACAAGAAGTGGGGGTTGGCTCTAACCAGTCTGCATCAGTTTAGTCGTCTTTTCCATTTTCATTTGGTAGCTCTAGGCATTCCAAACCTCAATAGACTGCCTAGGGTGTCATGGGAAATGTCAATGAGACACTTATGAAATTCAAAGGATCCTTCGTTTGCAGAAAGAGTATATTAATGACAATAGGACCTCAATACTCTATTTTACAACTTCAATTCATAGTCATAAACATCAATGCAACTCTCAAAACTTTGTGGTAATGGATACTTTTATGCAACATAAGAGACAAATCCAAGCATTGGAAGTTGAGTGCTCGTATCTCAGGATCACAATTAACAACATCCTCAAAGACTCTCAATCTACAGCTTAGAATTTCTTATGCTCTACTCCAAGGGAATTCAAAGAAAAATATGAGGTTTATTCGTTGTTTGAAGACACAGAGTTGGAGAATCTAGGATAATAGTAGGCCAATGGCGATCGAGACGAAGCTCAAAGCAAGCACACTTTTCATTAATTTTATTGTTATGTTTTGTAAATCAATCATTATTTTAGTTGTCTTTTATCGAATGTATACTTGTAATAACATCACAAAATCATCATTGAAGGATTCAAGACACTTTTTGAAACACTTTTATCTGTTGGAAATGTTAATATTTAAACCCAAGCTTAGACTCCAATTCGTATTACTCTATTGTACAACTAGGTTGCAATTTTTTTAATACAAGACTTTTACCCACACTTGTTTAAAAAGTGGCATATAGAACTCTAACCCTATAATACCATAGAACAAGATATTTATAGTTTAAAAAACAAAGGTAATATCCTCCTATTAATAGACTTTAATGCTAGAACTACAACTAACCAAGCTATTATTTTAAGCAATGATTCCAACCTTAATCCTTTATGGCTAGATGAAGAATTTGTTTTAGCTAATAGATACAAAAGAAACTCTGAAGACCTGATCGAGAATGTCCAGCATATACCCACATTTGATCTCAATTTCAAAAGATTTGTCACACTACCCACCTTCCTAACCTTTTAACTCAAAACTATGGTGATCTTGGAATGCTTTTCTTAATTCTTTTAAAGCACATAAATAAAACACTAAAGAATTCAAAGTAATCCCTTGCCTTCTCAAGGTCCGATAAACTTATTCGATCTCAATGAACATTAATCATCATCATAATCAATTTAAATTAGATATTAAAAATTGAACATTAAACTTCAACTAAAAGGATGATCCACCATTCTAACGGAGAACCTAATGTGTCTTTTTATCTTGGTTGTTTAGCCTTTGTTATTTAGATCTTGAGTATTAAGTTATTATATTTATATGGTTTTCAAAATATGGATTCTATTTTTTTTAATAAATATAGTAATTGTATAACTAAACTCAATAAAGCTTTTAGGGTTATGTTTTCAAAGTTAAACAAAAGTATTTTATTTATTATCTATATTTCTATATAGAAGTAAGTTTGTATTAACAAGTTTATGTGTGAGTGTAAAGACAAGTAAGATTAATTATAGTGATGATGACATGAGTTTAAAATTTGTTAAGCTCATTTTATAACAATGTCATTAATCAAAGTTTTCATGAAATATGGATTGCATTGATGTGATGATATTGTTTTTTTAATATTATAAAAGTAAATGTAAGTGTTGAGTGGTTTCACGAAATAAATATCTCTAGTCCTAACTGGATGGCTGAAGTTCACAAAGTTGTAAAGATAATTTTATGTGTAGGATAACGACTAATGAGTTGGCCCATTTTTTAATTTAAATAAATAATATATTTTTAATATAAATATGAAGTTCTTGGTGTAAAAATATAAATTTTAGGTGATAAAATTTTGTAATGTTGTTGTAAGAATTTTTAAAGTTATATAAAGAATAGAATTTCATGAGAAAAAGATTTTAATAAAAATGAAATCGAAATCGTTAAATTGAATCGAAACCAAATTATTGGTTTATTAATGTATGATTATTTTAAATAATTACATAAAAACAATTATTTTTTACATATTTTTATTCTAATTTGATATTATTAAATTTAATATAATTAAAATTTCATATATATCTGTGAAATTTTAAATTAATATAATCATATGTTATTTTATAGATTAAATATTAAATTGTTATTGGTTAGTATTTAGTTTTATATATGGATTAAAAAACATAGAATTTTATTATAGGTAGCTTCAATAAGGATCATAAAGAATATTAGCTTTCTTGTAAATGTATTTATATTGAAAGTGTTTTTTGATCATGGAGTAAGACCTAAAATTGTTGATGATTGGTTAAGAGTTTATTTTTCTTAGACATAAACAAACACGATAACGATCCAAAATCTAAACACATTTGAGAGCTACCCCTTTAATGATTAGCAACTAGTCATATTAAATATCGTGATTTTCCTTAAATAAAAATGATAAATTAACTTATCTAAAGACATTTGGTTACCAACGAGTAATTTTAATTTTAAATGATCATAATTTTCTTTAAATGATGCATTCCTAGATAAAACCAATAATAATTATCTTAACTACCAATTAATAAAAGAATAAAATTAGCAAATAAATAATTATTTTTCCAATGAAACTAGTATTTATGTTTCCAACGCATACTATAAATAAAAGAAAAGGATTGGCAAATGATTTCAATGATTGTGACAACCTACCAGTCTCAAGGAATATGGAATGGTCAAACATGAGATTAAAGTTGTGGGCATCTCCCAACGCCCATGGGAAAGGAAAGTAGAAGGGATGAAAGTTAAAAACGTCCTATCAGAGCTTACATTCTTCGAGGACGATAAAATAAATAAAGAGGATTTTAGGGTAAGGCAGATATTTTTAGGTGACGGTGGTGCATATTTATGAATATAATATGTATTTATCTATGTACCTCTCATTTTATTGTTTACATTAATATGCACTTTGCATATTATTGTTCACATATAGATGAATAATATTATTGTAAATGAAGTCTTTGACTTTGATCTATTTAAGGGGTTGTTAAATTGCATTAAGTAGTTGTACTATGTAAATAATTTTTCACCTTTTAATAAATGATAAATGATGGATCTTCATTATTATGATATTTTTTTTATATATAATTATTTAAATTTATAATATTTTTATTTAAATAAAAACACAAAATTCATTAAAATGGATATTTCGATCAATACAAAGTTTTGATTTATATTTTTTAATTTCACATGTAACTTTGCAACACAAACAAAATATTAAATAAATATCTTGTAACCCACTTTGCTTTGATATTTTGATAAAAAAAATTATTTTTCTAATTATAAAGTCTCGAGATATTAATGATGATGTGAATATTTTATAACAAGAAAATCATGTATGGGTAGTTTTTAAAATCATTCTCACATCTATGCAAAGTAGGACAATCTCTATCCAACTACTTAAAGTAGGACAATCTCTATCCAACTACTTTAGTTTTCACTTAAAGAGGTTAGACAATGCCTTTTTACATGGGGATTTTGTACTCATTGTGGTCACATTTAGATAGTGGGTGTAGTAGATGTATGTTTTGGGTGCCTTTTTACATGGGGATCTTGTACTCATTGTGGTCAAACATTTAGATAGTGGGTGTAGTAGATGTATGTTTTGGGTGGTTTTTTATATTGATCATTTATTTGTATTTATTTTGATAAATAATAAAGGATATTTTTAAAATGTTAGATGAGTTAGAGTGGGTCTTTCATTGTATTTTTGTGAGATTAAAGTTCAAACATTTAGAGAGTCAGCGGAGTAGATGTATGTTTTTAGTAGTTTTTAATATTTATTATTTATTTGTATTTATTTCGACAAATAATAAAGAGGATGTGTTTAAAATGTTAGATAGATTAAAGTGGGTCTTTCATTGTACAATATGTGATTGTTGTGTGTTATTATACATTGTGTAATATGTATTTTGATGTTCACTCTTTACTTTTAAGTTATAGTCTTTTATTTATGAAAACCAATTTTACTTTGTAATTTTTTTTATTATCTACATATTTATGGTTGTTCCTTAATATTATTATGCATTGACGACGTAGTTATTGTATATCGCTTAAGATTTATTACAAATTTAAACAAAAAAACAAAGCATTATAATATTTATCTTATTTGTATGTATTGTTTTTTCATTCAGTAGTTAATATTTCTACATTTTCCCTATCCCTTTATGTTTAGTATTATATTGTTATCCCACATTAGTTGGCAGGACTACTTTGCAATGACATATAATCCCCAACATATCATGATCTTCATGCGAACGAGCACATCCATAGTGATAGTGGCCCTCCTATTAACAAAATGATTAATTGGTTACAAGGCAGATATGCTTGCTTGCTTGCTCAACCTTCCCCTATCTTCATTTGTGTAGTGTCTATTGTTGAGCGAGTGTATGTGTGTGTGAATGAGAATAAGTGTGTATGTGTGTGTGTGAATAATAAAGTCAAATACACAATGGATAACATCTCAAAATTTTTTTTACGACTACAAAATATTTCATCTCATCCTATCCCTACATTGTTTTTAGAATGCTGTGTAGGTGGTGTGTAACCTTACACCACCCATGGGAGGTGCAAGTGTTATCCAAACCAAGGGTAATCCATAATTATTTTTAGCATTATATAGTGTTGTGGTATGCATCATATATGTTCTTTAGTTCAACTTAGGGTTCATGCATAACCCCATTCTCATATTAATTCTCAAAAGAATTCTTGATGCATTTGGCTTAATAATCAACGTGCAATAAATGATTCTTAACCTTTACTTTGTCATGGCAACTCAATTTATCACAGTTAATGGAATCGATCAAGATCTTGTACTCCTTTCTCAAGGATCTCCATCCACCATCTTGTGTTATTTGCACTTCAAGTTCTTGTGATGACCATCCATGTAGTGGTTGGGAAAATCTGCAAAAGCAATAAGAAGAATTTAAGAGGGAAAATGACAAAGCTTGAAAACAACATGAGGGTCATATCAATACTCTAGAGATTTTTTATGCCACATTCAAAAAAAAATCTCATTGCTAAGATTGGTGAGTTCTTGCATTATATAAGGGACATTCATATCACCCCATTTTCAATAAGGGACCTTACAATTCAACAAATTGAAAATTGTTGAAATTGCTTATTCCATTGTTGGGATCATGACTTCATACATTTGGGTGGAATCAAATCCCCCATTATAGTCCAAGTTCATAGGTTTATAGTTGCATGGATTATTGTGAGGGGATTCTTCCCATTTTCATACCAGAAATACACATCAATAAGAGGGGTGAAATGAATGCCCCTTATCCCATGTCGTGAGTTCATTCTTTCCCATAACCTACCATTTTCATTGTGTTCTTTAATCAAATCACGTAGTCTTGAATAATAAGAACTTGCAACGATGCATCTACCTTCCATCCTATTTATATTGAACCATTATAATTTGTTAAATTTGTTTCATTTTTCTTTTCTTTATTTATTGAAATACTCTTTCACACCAAAATTGATATGAATACATTAGAGCCTCATGCAACTCAATCATTATTTGAAAGTGTTATTTCAAACAAACTAGAGTGTCTTCTTATTTGAAACATCGAAAGAAAATCCATTGTTATCATTTGAATACCTTCTCCTATTCGAGAAGGTGGAAAAAACATTGAATTGATGTCTAATACAATTGTCACACCATATTTTTTTTAATATGAGAATCTTTAACCTTATTGTTAGTAATTCAAGTGTTTGGACAAAGCTTAAAAAATGTATATGGGTGTTCATCCTTTGATGATTTAGTTTGTCTTTTGTGGTGTTTTATTATTTATATATACATAAATTTTTACCAACAAAACAATACCATTCCCAATTCGTATAAATTGGGCTTAGCATGTTGTCATTTCTTTCTACCCAAGCTATCCCACCACTTACTCCATGCAATTTAGTTTGGTTTTGTCCTTTCATTGGACTTAGAGTGTTATTCATCGACATTTTGATGTTATTATTGGGTAATCGGTCCACGTCTCCATTTCGTCCTTTGATTGAACTTAGACTGTTAGTCATCACTCTTTTGATATTATTATTGGGTAATTAGTCTACATCTCCATTTTGTTTGTCTTCTATCTATTCTTTTTGTCCCTATTCATGGACCATTCAAATTAAATCTCTCACTTTGTGTATACAAAATCTTATAGTTTTACTAAATTTGATATTCAACTTACTAAGAATTTATCATTTCCATGTTACTATTTATTATGGATTGAATGATCTTTATTACCTGTTACATTGTGAATGAGTAGTGTTTTGTTTTTCATGACTTATTTAGTGGGTTTTCAATGTGTTTGTGTTGTTCTTCAATGTATATTGAATATGCTTCCTCATTTAGTGAAGTTTTGATCAATTGTGTTGTTTTTTAGCCAATGTTAATCACATCTTTGTTGTTTTTTATTCAATTCATTGTCATTGATGAAGCAAGCATCAAAATGAACGCAACAAAAAAACACATCTAAAGAAATCATTCTCAATCAAAAAGTTAAAAGATGATTACTAATTGAACACATGGTCTTCACAAAAAGTTGAAAGAAAACTTCGAACTGTGATTTGAAATTATGTTGATGTTGATGTTTGAACACTACATGCATGAACTTGGATAGGTTGGGATGTTGCAATTTGCCCAATCCTTTAGTGTGTGGTCAAAGCAACCATAATGAGTGGAGGAGTGCTACTTTTTTTTTACCAATAGAAAATTTTCTCAAATTATATTAGAATATAATTTTTTTACATCTTCTTGTCCATAACAAGGAATCCAGTTAGAAAACTAAACCGGAAATACCAAGTAGTAAAAAACAATAACTGTCCGGAAATAAACTTTCTTACAAGTATCAGTGGATCGATATTTCAAAAGAAATGCTACAAAAACCATAATACTAGATCAAAAGGTAAAACATCTTAACTTTTTTACCCAAATCTATATTATAAAAGTCCAAAAATAGTATAAGCAGGCTCATAATACCGATATAAGGAAATGTCAGAATAGGATGAGATGTATTTTGGAGGAGTTCTACTTAACAAAGGGGGAATGAAGCATGATGATTTGGCTCATGTGCAATTCTACAGGGATGTCCTATAGTAGATTTTTTTAGTGCACTTCTTTTAAATATTAGTGTCACCCAATCAATACTAAAGTAAAATGTTGTTGGCATTGGGGCTAAGAAATTTGTTGATCACCATGTTTGGCCCACTTTCTTAGCAATGATGGCCCACAAAGCGCTAACATGTAATGGGGGCATCGAAGCCTAGTGGGAGGATATCACAACCCTTGGTTTACTAAACAAGCAAGACCTCATTGACATTTTGTAGTATATTTGGAAGTGTGCCCCTACGTGGAAGTAGTTATGACCTCAAACTAAACTATTTGAGCATGTTCCACCCCAAAGGGGGTTCCAAGAAGAGGTAGAAACTCCAAAGAATGAAGTGAAAATCGTTATTGGTTTATTTGCAGAATATAAAGGGGTTTCATGATGTCTAATGGATGAAACCAAAGTCTTTGTGTGGTTGTCTCACCTCTCTAAATGAGACCTATAAATCACAATTTACAATGAGATGAGAAAAGTGTTTGGTCCCATAATGGAATGTGCAACCTTGTTGCTAACAATCCTTTGTATCATGTCATAATGGTAGATTGTGTGATTCAGGTCATGCACTTGATCTAGTGGGAGATATGTAAACAAAATTAATTGTCGATCAATGATCAATTTTGAAGAATATTTGATCATGCTAAAGGGTGCCTAAAAACATGGAAAATCCATCATATAAGCATATCAGGTGGCCTAAAAGGACCTTGTAGAACATCTAAAACATCCAAAGAAGATAAAAGAAAAAAAGGTTACAAGATGAAACTCGGTAAATTAAGGTTGCATTAAGGCTAACTACATCATGTACCAAGTAGCAATTCCCCCATCATTGTGCGCATGTAGCCATTGATGACGTGCACATGTATGTCTATCCAGCTCAAGTCTGGATCAAGTGACAAAATCCAGTGTTTGTCACTACATTTCCCCCTTGACAAAAGCAGTACATTAAAGGATGATAATGAGGTTTCAAACTATTGAAAGTGTCTTCCAATTAGTGATGTAAGCAAGCAAGCATGTGAGATGCATGTACCAAAATTAATAAGAAGAGAGAAACTTGTGGGAACTTACTTGTGGTTGGGTCTCTTACTCCTATTGTTGGATGGTACATGAGAATCTCACAGGGTCTAACAACTATGTAATGGGAGATAGAACTTGAAGGAAATGTACATCATAACTTAGCTTGGCTTGTTAGTAGGAGGCACTAGAGGTGTCTCTTCCATGAATTAGTTGTGCATAATGTATGTTATTTCCAAGTTTTTACCTATTTTTCAGAAGGCTCAAAGTTGGACATGAGTGGGTAATTTTGCATAAGTTATGATATAAGCCATAGAATTCTAGGTACACGAACAACAACTTGAAAAGAGGTGCATAAAAAGTACATGTATACTGACTCGTAACAACATGTTAGACCGAGAGATACCACAACATTAATTACCTTTGTGTGTAGAAGACTTATGGTGTTGGGCACATAACTCATTGGATTACAAATTGTCACTCATATAGATCCTTCCAAATGGCCATGTAACCAACTACTGAAGCTTATATACGTTTGATCTTTCCATTTGATCAATATTCTTGGTTCTTGTTAGTTAGGGGCTCATTGCTTTTTATTTATCATTGATCTACAAGCTATTTCTCATGATGAGAAGTTGATGTTGTAAGTTTGTGGGCACGGGCACATGAGCCATACGACATTTGATGTATATATTTTTTCCTTGTTAATATAATGGAGTTTATGACGTTCATCCTATATGATTGCCATTATGTATTATTTGGATGATATGGTCATTAGTGTTATCCATTTATGATGAATATGTTGTTTATGTACTTCCTTGTTATTGTATGCACTATGGTCATTCTACATATAAAGTATTAAGAATGATCTCTTTAGTGGGACCTATGTCATTGCTCCTTTCCTTTATCTTGCACCAATATTAAAGGCAACATTGTACATGCCTTGGGCAAGACCTCTTTCCTCCAAAAGGTTCAAAATGCCAACATTCTAAACTACAATCCTTTGTTGGACACCTGCGAGGAACCTGGGTCTAAAATTGAATCAATGAATACTTCCATTGTTGGGACCTCAACTCATGTATGGTGGTGGGGATGCAATGAAAGTTGAGCTACAAGCCTATTTTTGTGTCCACATCCAACCATTCACGTGCCAAGAATGTGTACATTTAAACTTGGAGGTGGAAAGATTTAAGAAAACCTATCGCTTTGAAGATGAGCATGAGATATTTTAGGCTAAAATTATCATAATATTGTATGAATGGCTAAAACGATTAGCGGAGTAGTGTTGTCATTGGCAACCATTCGTGGAAGTTGAGTGAAACATTGTGAATCTATTAAAAATTGCAGAGCTTTCAAGGTGAGCTCACTCGTGCAGTAGATGATGGTTCAAAGGTGTTGTTGATGGTTATGTATTGGATTTTTTCATGAAGTATCGTAAATCTTTGACAAAAGTGCTGGAAGAATTCAAAAAAAGGTTTCATAAAATATTGATTAACAAAATTCTTGTCTAAATCAAGCTATTGTTAATGGAATATGGATTGTAACCCAACCCCCCAATATGTAAGTGAAAGAATTGCACATAGGGATGGTGTTGAAGGGCGATGTGGAGGCACCCTTCATGTGTAAAGAGGCCTAAGGTTCAATTGATGGAAGATGTAAATAATGTATCAAGTGTGTTTGTGATGATTCATGAATGTGTCCAAAGACACACATGTTTCCAAAGATACTCAACATTGACAAAACTATGGTGGAAAATCATAGTGAAGGTTGTACTCGAACAACTTAAGAAAAATTCTTTGTAGCATAGTTGGATGAGCATTATTTATAAAGATGATGTGAGTTCTTAGACAATGATTGAAGGGTTTTTGTAAGAGCCCACCATACCTATAGATGTTTAGATTGAGCATGGAAGCAATCGTGTGTCGAACCAAGAATATGATACATTAACAAATGTGTCACTTTAGTGTGTTGGATCTACAGAAGGCCATGACATTGAAAGGGATGCAAGTTGAAACAACGATGATGTTGATTGACCCCATGTTATTTGTTGTTCTCTAAGTATCTATAACCATTGTTGTGCATAACACTAGTGTCACAATTTCCAGAATTTAATGTGTTCCCATGGTACTGTATATAAGTAGTGTTAGTGTTAATATTGAGAAAAGTCAAAGTTTATTTGTGATAGTTTATAGTAATGTCAACTTCAAAGTTGGAATTTGAAACCTAGCGGCTCAGCCTAGTCCACTAGAATTTGTGACAGTTCCAAGTTTGCAAACAATTATTATGGGGAATTCGTAAGAAAATTTAGCACTACAATTATTCTTGTTTAATAGTCGCGGAGAAGAAGATGTTGAACAACATTAGTTCCTTTGTGGTGCCATCTAGAATGTGCTTGCAACTATGAGTGTTGCATAATTGGTAGAAGTTGGCCATAAAGTGCATAATTGTATGCATCTTCGTCAATCTTAATGTGGACATTATCGAATGATAATACATAACATTGAAGATTCCCTAGCATCAATTAAGATATATAAAGTGTGCAATTAGAGACACCATGGTGCTAATTTTGTAAACTCATATTTGTGGGTCTTGGAAGCATTGTGATTAGGAGCTCTTATGCTAGAGTCAATATCATCACCAAAGGGAGGAGTTAAGATTAGTGTTGACATGGATGCCTCACCAGAGGGAAAGATAAGGAAGCCTCTCTTAGTTCCCCAATGTTTGATGTTGCGTTATAGAAGGACTATTTGAAGGATGTGATTGAGGTGATGCGGTAAGAAGCATGAGCTTGTGATTTGGGGTCAACAACACCATCTCGATCACCAAGTTCGATGCAAATGTTTCAAAGCATAAATTGGGCCCATATTTAATGTGTTGTACACATTGAAGTACATTTGTGGTTGTAGATGTTCTTAAAAATCCTTGGGGATGAGATCTTATCGATTAAACCACGTGCCTTGTTAACGCAAGTGCTTCACATATCTATGTATGTGGAGGAATGCAACTTGTGTTTTGTTAAGATGAAGAAACAATAACAAGGAAGGGAATTTAGGTCAAATTCAATGGTCAACAATACTTGGTGATAGATGTTATTTTGAACTAGGATTTGATGTTAACATTTCATTGAACAAATCCTAGGAGCTTATGGGACAACCAAAGTTGGTTTAATTGCCGATATAAATGCATCTCATCGATTATTACAAAATCTATCCTATCAATCGATTGGAGGATTTTGAAGTAAACATGGACGAAGTAAAGACTTGCACAAATTTTAAGGAATCGAGACAATGGATGAGAAAGATCCCTACCCTACATTGTTGGGCATAAATTGATCTTTCGACAATGAAACAATGATGAATTTGAAGCAACCCCATGTGTCATTTGAAGTTGAAGGTAGTCATGTTGTCCAACCCTTGGACCCTATGTTGTGAGAAAGGTTTGTCAAATTAGTTGAAGAGGATATCATTGATAGCATGGTGGATCAATTGTACAAACTCACTTCATGACAATAGAATGACTACCTCAATCTTACCGCAGATGGGAACTTGAGTTGGCAGAGTTTTTTCTCTTTTGACACCAACTCAAAGGAGGCGATGAACCATTGGCAACATGAAATTATAAGTAGTATGCTAGAAAAATTACCTTAGTGAAGTCAATGAGGTGGATAGTCATAGAAATAAAGGACCCTCCTATTGATGCCCAAAAAGGTATTCAAGCAACAACATTAAAACACTCTTGCATGATAGATGAGAAGATAGGTGGGAATGCTACCCAATATTTAAATCCCCTTGAGGTTGTCTACTTTCCTTTTTTCTTCACTTGTGAAAATTACTTGTGTGGGAGAGAGCATAAAAAAGATTTTGTAGTAAACAAGGACTTGGATATTTCCTCCTTGCACTCAATGTTTCTTTTGTCTATTTATATTATTTTTATTAGTTTTTAGATTTGAAAGGAGAATATGAATTGAATCTGGCAAGCCTAAAGCTAATAAAAAACTAAGTTAGAAAATGAATTGAACATCTAAGAAAAAAAGTTGTTAGTGTCCCCCGTGTTTTTTTGTATTTTTTGATGTATGTTAAACAACACTAACTATAAGTAGAAACTTGAATAAATAGAAGAAAGATGAATATAAATAAAAGGCTAAATTGGATTTGGGACATAAAGGGCACTTGAATGGTAAAAGAAGGTGTAAACTTGTAATCCAACAAGAATTCAAATAACAAAATGAATAGAAGCATGAAAGATGAAAGATATGAGAACAATATGACCCAACGACACTAGAGTTCCTATTACATAAAGATAATCATTAGGTTACATTTAGAGAGTGTCATAGTGCTATAGACTCTTTTAAAAGCTAATCCCAAAGTAGTTAGTCTTGTCTTGACTGAGACCATACAAGAACAAACTAGAAACTTCAATCCATCAAAGAAATTAAAGTAGTTCCTAATTCCAAAGGGGATAAGAAAACCTTTGGACCATAATATTAGCTTTGTGAGTCATTTAAACAACTAGACGTGAATAGATTTAGACTTGAATAACTAAACTAAATAACAAATTGTAGCAACTAGAAAATCAATAAATCTTAGTGTCACAAGAGAAAGATTTCATCCATACTTCTACTGGATGTGCATCGTGAAGGCATGTTAAAGAAATGTGATGCTTGATTTCAAATGTACTTTGGTCTGGAACACTGTTTTTTCTATTGGATGTGCATCGTGAAGGCATGTTAAAGAAAACAATATTAAGCATAGTTCAATTATCTATGTGCATGTATTTTAATATTAGAATATGTATAGTTGACCTCTTAGTTTTAAGGATACTAGAATTTCTAATGTAGTCCCCCTCAAAAGACATAAAAAGTGCACATAAAATATCGAAGGGTAATTAAAGGGAGCCCTAGCCTAGCCAAGGAAGGAATTCAACTTACTACATGAAGCGCAACATAGCCCGCGCCAAGATGTACCATTGGTTCCTACTTCTCAATGAAAATGGGTTGTTGCTTCTTGGGAGAGAGTGAAAAGAGATAACAACAACATCATCCATCTATCCCCTATGCCTTTGCCCCCAATCCAAAATACAACTAAGACTAGTTACAATGGTTTTCCAAAGAAAAAAGGTATTGTACTACATTCTTTTGCACCTATATGTTATATTTAATGTTGAATTCTATTATCTCGGTGCTTTAGATTCATAGTTGCAAATAGTACAAAAATAGAGCCTAAATTTTTATGGTCAACTTTTTTAGCACTTCAATTGATTAAAAGTGCTTGACAAGATTGATTGGTGTCTTGCTCATTTTCAGATCAAAAGTTTTAAAGAGATTGACCAAATGTGAGAACTAGAGCATGTTCAAGAGGTATTGTTAGCACAAATTTCCACACTTGAATAAATGTGAATAAATTAAATATCAGCAAGCTAGAAATCAGTGTAATTGTAGGAGATATTGTCCCTTAATGTTAGTGACATATTCCTTTCTGTTTGGGCTGGTGCTTGCCAACCTCAGGGGGGTATCCCTAGTATTTACTTATGCTGATTTCAACCTGTAAATCTGCAAAATTAACCATAAAAGAAACAACAAGAAAAGGTGTTTTAGTTGTGATTAGACAACCAAAAGTTACAAAGTTTTGATTTTAAAGTGTTTGTGGTTGAATCCCTTCAACATTAGCTTAAAATATATGAAAGAAAAAGAAAAAGAATGCACTATTAAGTGACTGCAATATGCCAAATTAATAGGCTAAGAACTTCTAAATAATGCACAAAATCCAAACAATACTAACAATCCTCGAGAGCTTTATACGAGCATATCAAAGCTTTATTCCCGTGTTTACCAAAAGGTTGATTGTGCCATAGATACATGTACAAAAACTGGTATAGTGATGACCCTTGCACAAAGAAAATAGAAGCTAGAAAGAGAAGAGTGAAAGTGAGGAAGAATGTTGGTATTGAAGAAATGTGATCACTAGACAATAAAGAACCCTTCCTTATATAAGACCAAGAGGGCACATGAGAGAAGATAAGAATATGGTGCATGGGACAAAATAGGAGAAAGTATGCAATGATCATGGGTAAAGGGAGAAAATAGGGCACATAAGCTAAAAATAAGAGAGTGCATCCATGTAAAGGAAAACACATGTGTGGGAGTAGAAAGGGAGTGCACATGACATGTGAGAGGATGCATGTGCTAGAGAAGAGGAATGAATTCAAGCGCATGAGTGCAAAAGGGAGAATGAGGTGGCACACATATGAGAGGGGAGAGTGCGCTAAATATAAGAGAGAAATGCGTGTGAGAATAAGGGAACAAGCGCACGTGTGAGAGGAAGATAACATGCGTGAGTGGATAAGAGAGAATGGAGTGCCCATGAGAGTGCTTAAGATAAAGAGAAAGGGCATGTGCACGTGTGGAGGGGAAGGAGAGTGTGCATAGACTAAAATAGGGGGATGAGGTGGATGTGCATGAGAGAAAGGAGATGCGAGGGAGAGAGAGTGAAATAGGAAAAATAAAGAGTTAAGTCTTCAATTAACTCAACAATGCCAACTAACCATAAATACCATGCGCCAACTCATCTCAAATGCATGCATGCACCTAGATGTCCTCATGTATGCACCACTTGTCACACTCTGAAATTGCCACATGTCGGAACTTGGAACTATTGCAAGTCACCTCCCACAACGACCAAACCTACTAATAATAACATTGCTAAAAATAGTAGTTCACCCAAAAATATGAAAAGGCCAAAAAATTATGGGACTGCTTGGAGATCACTGCCAAATATAATATGCCTAAAAATATGCATTGTTAAAAATAGAATCTCTAGTCAATATCCCATACATATTCTCTTGGTCAATATGTTGCATATCTAGTCAATGCCTATGTTGCATATAACATATATGCAACATAGGCATTTGTTTGTCAATTCATTGCTACCACACTTGAAATACCCTTTACGACAACAAAAGTTTCAAACACAGGCAGAGGCTCTACAGGCAGCCCTATAATTGGAAGAGAACCAATATTAGAAGACAGATCCAACCATAGAGGATTTGAAGGAGGATCTGAAGAACTTAACATTCCAACTAAATCAGAACAAAGGTAAGGACAAAATAGAAGTCGTTTGGTGTACCACATGTAGGAAAGGACACCATAAGAGTGAATGTCCAACATTCGTGTAGTACATGGCAACATGAATGCCAAATCTGTTGTGAATAGGAGGACTATGGTGTGCGATATGTAAGAAACAGGGACATGATCCATATCACTGCCCAATGATGCAGAAGTACCAGACCGTACCTAAGCACTCATATTGCAACTTTTTCAAGTCAGTAGGCCATGATGACAAAGATTGTAGGACCATGGATCTGATGAGGGAAAGCACATCAGATGCTTATAGGGTGCAGGCAGAAATAATGACTGGGCAAGCTGCGCCTCAGTTTAACCAAGTCCCAGCCCTGTATAACACTGCGCATCAACAATATAACACTACGCAACAACAATATAACACTGTGCAACCGCAGTACAATACCGCGCAACCACACTATAATCTCGCGTCGTATAACTAGGCACCTCCGTACAATGCACCACGTGGGGATCAAGCTGGCTACAGAGGTGGAGGAGGAGCAAGAGGAGGCGTTGGAAGAGGCAGAGGACCAGTGGTATGCCACAAATGTCAACAACCAAGACATTATGCAAGAGAATGTCCACTTCCACCTGCGATGTGTATGTATTGTCGCACATCGGATCATGACACGAAAGAATGTCCTACACTATTGGGAAAGATCCAGGAAAAGAAAAATCATAAAAATCAGAATGTTCAATGGATTTCGGTGGAAGCAAGGGATGAAGGAAGAAACATCAACATAGTTACGCGGGGAAGAGCTAAGACAGGAACTGACACAGTAAGACAAGATCCAGCACAACACCAATGGGTGAAGAAGAATGTCGAACCAAAGAAGCAGTTTTATGCGCAGAACATAAAGGAGATATTCAAGCAGGCCAGACAAGAATTCGTGAAGCCAGACATTGCATCGACATCAATTGCGCAACATACCCAGGAAGTACTAGCGTATGAGATGCCTCCATCGCTGGATCACACCATAGAAGCAGAGCCCCTGGGACAAGTAAGTATGATTAAGGGTTTTTTGCAATCTTGTGTTAAAATATTAAATGATCCATCATCTATTAAAGTATTACAAAATATGCTAGAAAGATGTAGCATACAGGCAGAAGGAAAGCTAGAACAAAAAATAGTCAATCATCTACATACAAGGAGGAGAACAAACAGAGAATTTAGACTGAACGCCAACATTGGAGATTTCAACATGGGAGATATTATACTGGATTTAGGATCCGAAGTAAATGTATTACCCAAGAAGACATGGCAATGTATGGGAGAACCCAGATTAGGATATTCACTAGTTCAGCGGAAATTACCAAATCAACACAAAGTTCTACCAATTGGAAGACTAAAGGGGGTGACAATAGATCTGGATGGAGTGCGCACTAAAGCCAACTTCGAAGTAATAGAGATAGTGGATGGCACAACACCTTATCCATCATTGCTTGGCTTGGATTGGGTGTTTGACAATCAAGACATAATCAACTTAAAGACGAGAAATATGACATTTGAGTCAGGAGAATATAGAGTCATTGGGCCATTGGATCCATCAGAAGGGGAAAGGTTTGTTGAACCTGTTAGCACCAATTCTTCAAGGTGTTGTTTCTCTCCGATTTCAGACCCTTGGTGTAAATGCGTAGAAATGGGGTTTAAAAACCCATCAAATGAGTTTTATTCAAAGGCCGCAGTCATGAGTGCCGAGCGCAGTGCACAGAAGAAGTCCATTTTGGGCTTAAAATCAAGCGAGTGGGCATTTTGTTTTCAACAGCGAGGATCCATAGATGGAGCAGATCAACGGTCATCGGGTAAGCTTGAGTCGTAGAATTGCACGAGGTTTAGTGCATGGGCTCATCTCTTATGGCCAAAGTCGCGAAGTGATTAGCCATTTCGGCTACCGGGAGTTCAAGAGACAAGGGAGTTGCTCTTCGACTGCATCGGGAATCGCCGAAACCCGAAACGTGAAAAGCCATTTCAGCATTCCAGCTACCGGGATTTCAAAAGACAAGGGAGCTGCTCTTCCACTACATCGGGAATCGCCGAAACCCAAATGCGAAAAGTGCCCAGAAGCCATTTCGGCATTCCGGCTACCGGGATTTCAAAAGAGAAGGGAGTCGCTCTTCCACTTCATCGGGAATCGCCGAAACCCGAAATGCGAAAAGTGCCCAGAAGCCATTTCGATATTCCGGCTACCGAGATTTCAAAAGACAAGGGAGCCGCTCTTCCACTGCATCAAGAATAGCCGAAACCTGAAATGCAAAAAGCGCCCAGAAGCCATTTCGACATTCCGACTACCGGGATTTCAAAAGACAAGGGAGCCGCTCTTCCACTGCATCGGGAATCGCCGAAACCTGAAATGCGAAAAGTTTTCAGTAGCCATTTCGGTATTCCGGCTACCGGGATTTCAAAAGACAAGGGAGCTGCTTTTCCACTGCATCAGGAATCGCCGAAACCCGAAATGCAAAAAGTGCCCATAAGCCATTTCGGCATTCCGACTACTGGGATTTCAAAAGACAAGGGAGTCACTCTTCCACTGCATTGGGAATCACCGAAACTTGAAATGCGAAAAGTTTTCAGTCTCGGCCACCCTCCATGGAAGAAGCAGTTAATAAATATTGAGTAGGTGGTTGAGACCTCAGCGCAAGCCATGAATGCAGGGCATGGAGGTTCTGGCAGGCAGTCTGCCCAAGATCGTCCTGTGTGTAGGTTTTCCTAAAAGAGCCATGTTGATCTGATGTCCTTGACTGACCAGAAGAACCTGTGCATGCTAAGTTAGACTTTAATGTCTCATCTACCCTTCTGCTGCCAAGGGGGCGAATTGCTCTAGGTATATATATTCAGTTTTTGTATTTTTGTAAGGATGGATGGTAGAGCAAAGCTCCCGACTGTAATGTTTTAATGAAGCACTGGTTTTCTTGGTTATGTATCTGTATATAAAATTTCCTTGTTTAATGTAAGGTAGCTCTCTTTTTCATCTTGTTTCGATCTCATACTGAAAGAGTTCATGACTGAATGATTCACATGAATCGTCATGACTATGTTATGATAAAGGATTTATTATAATTCTGTTACGTTCTTTTAGTGTTTTTGCTTTTGAATATAAGAGGTTCTTGTGTTCAAAGTTTTCTTCTGCAGGCTGTTGGAAGCCTGATGCCTACAACAACCCTTCACATCTCCTCATAGAAGTCTTTCTCCTACTCACCCTTTTTACAACTCACTGCCCGAAATTGAATCAAGACCTCATCTGCTTGTGCATGCCTGGCCTAGTTTATGAGTTAGAACGATATTGTTCCGAGTTTACTTCCATCCATCACCCTTTATCAACAAATCATGACATTTAAACTGATGGGCCTCAGGCTTACTCCTGCCGCAATCCAGGAGTGACTTCTGACACCAACAGAACCTACTTGCTTAGACTTGGAGGAAATTAACCAGTTGTACAGAACGACCGTGCGAGAAGAATATTATGTGAACCCAAATGCAGATGGGGTACTTAGTTGGAGAAGTATCACGCCATGTGCATCAGACTCAGATAAAGGCTTAGAAAATTGGCATTAGAGGTTACACGAAGTCTCCATAAGAAGATGCACAAGAATAGACCGCGCAGTAAGATGGGTAGGTACGGAGACAAGGGAACCTCCCAACTTCCTTGGGGTGAATGGCTTAGAAGCATTCTTAACATGATACAAAGATGAAGTGTTAGAAAATCAGAGGCTCCTAGCCCTCGATATAACACTCAAGGAAACATCTGCAACATGGTGGGGTGCGCACAAAGAGACTGTTAAGGACTGGTACCAATGTAAGCGGTTAATGTGCATTAGGTTTGGCGTAGAACAAGGAAGCAACCAACTGCAGAAATATGATGGAAAGGGGGCACCGAAAGAACACTTGGAGAAGTGCAGAACATTATGGAGGATGACACCATCGAAGGAATGGCCTCATCATTTTGTTCACACATTAGAAGGGATTCCAACAAACTGGTATACAGACCAAGAATTGCGCAGAGGAACTACAAACTGGACAGTATTACAAAAGAAATTTATAGTCAGTTTCTCATTTGAGAATGAGAACCCCAACATAGACTTAACACTTAAACGAATCAGAGGGGTGATATTCATTCAAGAACCGGAAGTTGAACTCATGACAAAAGAACAACAACAAAACAAACAGACAGTAAAAGAACTATTTTCATGTTACCATGTGCAGGAAGAAACACCAGATGAAGATGACCCACGAAACATTCAGATTGCAGAAGTTGAAGGTGAAGGAGAAGTGGAAGGTCCACCTCTGGAATCATAAGTATTTGTTGTGCCAATCAAGGTGAAAAAAGTCAACATTGGGACAGTTGAGAATCCCAAAATGGCCAGCATTGGAGATTACTAGGATGAGCAAACAGTGGAAAGCATAACAGAGTTACTATGTGAGTACAATGACCTGTTCCCAACAACATTCACATAAATGAAAGGCATAGCAGGAGAGCTAGGTGAAATGAAGATACCTCTCAGATCGAAGGCAAGACCGATCTGACATAGACCATATAGACTAAATCCTATATATAAGCAAAAAGTCAAAGCTGAAATTGATAGAATGTTGGAGGCTGGAATCATAAAACCTGTGGAGGACTACGAATGGGTAAGCCCTATGGTAGTTCAAGAGAAAAAATAGGGAGGGATAAGGATATGTGTCGACCTGAGGAAGTTGAATCATGCATGCCTACATGACCCATTCCCTACTCCTTTTGAAGATGAGGTGTTGGAGAACGTAGGAGGACATGAAGCTTCCTCATTCACCGACAGATTCTCGGGCTACCATCAGATCAATATAGCTCTAGAAGATAGGTACAAAACCACTTTTGCCACATAATGGAGATCCTACCAGTACACAGTCATGCCGTTTGGACTGAAGAATGCATCAACAATATTTTCCAGAGTAGTCATAGATACATTCAAATAATTCATCCACTAGTTTCTAGCGATATATCTGGATGATTGGACAGTCTATAGTATGTTGAAAGACCATGTAGAGGTGTTGAGGCTGATATTAGAAAGATGCAGGCAGTGTCAAATATCGTTAAACATCAAGAAGTGCATCTTCATAGCACCCTTTGGGATACTATTGGGCCATATATTATGCAAACAAGGCTTGCTAGTAGATCTCGCCAAGATTGCAGTAATTGTTAATCTACCACCACCAAAATCAGTACGTCAATTAAGAACAACATTGGGACACACATGATACTACAAGAAAATTATAAAAGGGTATGCGTAGATCACTGTGACCATAGAGAAAGTGTTAAGAAAAGACATCAAGTTTCAGTGGAATGAGGACCGTAAAAAAAAAGACACCTTGAAAGAGAAGATGGTAACCGCACCAATACTAG
Source organism: Picea mariana (assembly GCA_032191745.1). Classification (NCBI taxonomy): domain Eukaryota; kingdom Viridiplantae; phylum Streptophyta; class Pinopsida; order Pinales; family Pinaceae; genus Picea; species Picea mariana. Next base: position 222,757 of record JASDQU010735988.1, on the reverse strand, counting down.
TATTCCCAGATTGGGAAAAGACATTCCATGTGCATGTAGATGCATCAGCCATAGCACTTGGAGCCATTCTAGCACATTTAGGATCAAGAGAATTGGACCATCCTATAACATTTGCTAGCAGAAAACGGTCAGAATCGGAGCAGAATTACAATACCACAGAAAGAGAAGGCCTAGCTATGGTCTATGTGCTCCATAATTTTAGACATTGCCTCTTGGGAAAACATTTCAAGATGTTTATAGACCATTCAACTCTCAAATACCTCGTCAACAAGTCAATGTTGGGGGGGGGAGAATTTGTAGATGGTTATTGATGTTCCATGAATTTGACTTCGAAGTGATAGTCAAACCAGGGAAGTTGAACGTAGGACATGATCACTAACGGAGAAGAACCTACGAATCTAGAGGACAACTTTATCGATGCACAATTATTTTCAGTCCAAGTAGCTGATGGATATTTTGTAGACATTATCCAATACTTGAGTACAGGGATTGCGCCACAAGAGTTCAACACCGTGCAAAAGAAAAATCTGGTAGTCAGAGCTGCAGACTATCAATTGATTGCAGGACACTTATACAAGATGGGTGCAGACAACATCTTGAGAAGATGTGTACTAGAACATGAAAGACCTAGGATTTTAGTAGAAGACCATGATGGAATAACCGGAGGACATTATGCAGGAAAAGCTACCACACAGAAGGTATTGCATGCAGGACTATGGTGGCCGACTGTTCACATAGACTCAAAGGACTATTGCCAGAGATGCGATGTATGTCAGAGGGTTGGTAAACCTAATAGATAGGATGAGATGCCCCTGAAGCGACAAGTAACCTTGCAGGTATTCGACAAATGGGCAATAGATTTTGTGGGACCAATTAACCCACCAACAAAAGGTCAGGAGCAAGGTATATCATTATTGCGACAGAATACTTAACAAGATGGGAATAAGCAACACTAGTAAAATATTGCAGCGCAGAGACAACTTCACACTTCTTGTTTGAGCACATGATCACTAGATTTGGATGCCCAAAGATTTTGATGAGTGACTAAGGCACTCACTTCATAACAACACTATTAAGGCAATGATTGAGAAGTTTGAAGTTTATCATCAAAAGAGTACACCATATCATCCTCAAGTAAATGGAACAGTGGAAGCCTTTAATAAGATCCTCAAGAATGCACTAACAGATATCTACAATGTTAATAGGGATGATTGGGAATTGAAGATACCAATAGTACTGTGGGCATATAGGACCACATGTAAAAAATTGACAGGAAAGACACCATTCAGATTGGTGTATGGACAAGAAGCAATGATGCCATTAGAATTTTTGGTACCTAGTTTGCACGTAGCAGCGATTACGAACATGACAAAGAGAGGCGTAGTACAAGAAAGGCTGATTCAACTAATGATCATGGAAGACGATATGATTCTAGCAGGGTTTCACCAAGAAGTACAGAAAGCAAGGGACAAAGCTTGGCATGATATACATATCAAGAGGAAAAATTTCAAGGAAGCAGACCTAGTTTTGGTGTACGACAATCAATCTCTCCAACACCTAGGAAAACTCAGAATGCATTGGTTGGGACCATATGAAGTAAAGAATGTCACAGATGGGGGAGTTGTATAGTTGAAGGACTTGGGAGGAACAAAATTCATAGGAATGATCAATGAGAGTCGACTGAAGCTATATAGGGACAGTCGACCTCCTAGCACTTAAAAACAAAACAAGCACACACACATAAAGGATTGCGTGCAACAACAGAGGGGTTACAACACCAAATATAAAAAGATAGCAATCAACTAAAGGAGGGGTACCACGCCAGAAATAGAATTTTCACACGCACTCGAAAATGTTAGTGCAACGGAGAAAGGACCAATGGTCACTAAAAGACAGAAACAACGAAAATGACGGGTACGAAAAATAGGTGCCAACTGGCGACGACTGTCAAAATTGAATGCCAAGAATGATTGATGGGACACCACATTAATCAGGCCAACTGGCGATGTCAAGGGAATTCAATGGTAGGTTCGCGGGAAGAGCTAGTTCATTTAAAACAAAATTTGGGTAACGTCTCCGAGATGTTTCATATGATTCCTATATACAGAAAGCACGCAGGTATCAGAAGGTTTATTATGAAATTGAGAAAAGCACAAAGCGACAGAGTATACGGAGAAGAGAACGAGTTTGTGAGAGTTACAGAGTGAAGTAGCTCGGCGGAGACTAATTTAACCACCATGGCACCAACCAAGCTAGGAGTGTCGAGGCAGGCCTACAGATGACCTCGAAGCAACCTTAGAGCACCTCAACAGCCACAGGGAAGTAAACAACAACCACCACATCCTATGGAATTCATCAACTTGGACGAAATCTCGTCGCTCAATATGGAACCACGGATCCCCACACTAGTGGTGGAGGAAACCCAACAAACAACAGTAGTGGGCATGGATATCGATATGCTGAAAGTAGGACAAAGCCAGTAGGCCCAAGATGCAAGAAATCCTTCGCGCTCTGAAAACCATGAAGAAGCCTTGAGGGTTAATGGGACGGTCCCAAACTAGGCAGAAGCGGCCGCGCCAGAAAGGTCACACACAACAGTGTCGAAGCAGCATCAGAAGGGCATAGTAGAATATGTGACCGACCGGGCAGATACGTATACAAATGAGAGAAAAATGGAGGCTAGAACCTCAAGTCAACCACCATAGCAGAAGGGAAAGCATCCAGTAGCAAGATCACTGTGCAGGCAGGCTGCAACAGCCATAGTGTTATCGCGCATTCCAGAAGGGGTGTGTGTCGTGGCTAACCTGTCAAGTTGCGTGGAAAAACTATGGTACTTGCGTCACGTTGTGACTGACATGGACAAGTTTCAAGAGTTCGCAAAACAAGTTTTCCTGGATATCGTGGGTATAGGACCCTATGACGAACCAATTGTCCAACCAAAACAATGGGCAGTTGGAGTGGCCAACATCGAGATTCTAAGTCTGTCGAAAATCCCACACTTTGGAAGGGGTCGTGACGTAAACAACTACGTCAAGCAACTGATGACAGTTATCCACAGAGGATGCCTATGGCTGGAGGAGCCTGTCTTGATAGACATAGAGATTATTGTGTATATTACAGGGCTACCATCCCAGGGGGAGAGCCCTGCGCAGTTCCTCGATGAAAAAGCAAAGGAGAAGGCACTGGCCGAGGAAATGAAGAAGACGTATGGCACAAAAAGAGGGTCCCAAAGAATCATAATCAAGCGCATCAGTGAAACAGTAGCCAAGCTGGCCAGCAAGCTCATGGCGTGCAAATTGCTCGGGAAGTGTCGTAAGGAGGAAGTCCTTGCCGAGGTCATCGCAGTTGCAGCACAATGTGCAGAGGGTACTATACTCAGCTGGGCTCCGTACTTATTGAATCTGCTCCTTGAAGACTGTAAGGATGCACAGGACCTAGGGACGAAATTTCACTACTCTTGGATACTCATCCCGATCGCCTTGGTCGGATGGAGGGAGTCTAAGTATTCATACTTTTGTGAGCGATCCAGTCGGTGCCATGCAACACGATACCTATCATTGGGGAGCACTTCAGACCCCAAAAATAAAAGTGCAAATGCAGGTATGTTTTCAGGGTATTGCAACAATTTGTAGGAAAGCATTGCCAACACTTGGCGAGTTACGCGAGAAGTGGTCACGCAATATCAGGGCATAGCCAACTTTAAAGTGACCAGGCATTTAGTATGGATCCAAGCACGAAAGGATCCCGAGAAGGAATGGCTACAACTGTGATACTGCGTCAAGGAGGAGGACGTAGAGATGGCCATCAAGGATTGGTAGGATGACTGGAGAGTTCAAGTCTTGAATCAAGAGATGTCCACGGATAAGGAGGTGGATGCAGGGAAAGAACAAATACCTGCAGGAGAGAAACAAATTCCTAAGAAGCCAAAACTAGGTCAGAAGCCAATGCAACAGAAGAAAGGGGGTGTGCCAAAGAAATGTATCGGGGCAGGAAAGAAGAACAACACCCAGGCACCACAGGAACAGGAAAAAGAGATTGAGACATCACAGGGGACCAAGAGGTCGATCATACACACTGGGGGTGCGTGCAAGAAAGCTAAGGTGCATAAGACCCCACCAGAATATACAATCATTGAGGATGATGTGGACCTCGTGGCTGAAATGGTCAAGGACCAAACAATGGAGGATTTTGATGAAGCCCAACGCCAAAGGGATAGAATTTAGGACGAGTTGGCTGACATGAGGCAGCTCCTGGAACCAATTAGAGAGATGCAGAGGGTGGGCAGAGGAATAAAGTCAGTCTATGCAACATCAAAAGTAGGAGCCAAGGATACACTGAGTGAGCAAGATATGATCTCGACGATAACACAGTTGAGCTTGACTTTTCATGTTACACCGAGGATGTTGCGCATGGATGAATTTGTGGGCTAGACACCCTTGAAAGATCTAGCACAAATACAATTGGTAATGGGGCAGATACCAACCAAGGCGCTATATAAACTACAAGTCAACATCACGTAGGAGGTATAGTCGCGTGCACAAATAGACGCAACAAAATTGTAGCATACGAAGGACAACAAAGAAGAGTTGGAGTTGGTGCTCGAGCTGGTCAAGATCGAGACGAAAGACGAGAAAAATTGCATAGATAGGCTCAAGTAGGGATTGGATGTATCCTATGAGTGAATTCCAAAGAGCACGCAAACAAAAGAACCCATGATGACGTAGAAAATTGATCATATTGTGCAAACAATCAATCAATACAAGAAGGAGATCGAGAACCTCTGGGAACAACTCACCCCTACCACTCCCCCAGAGGTAAAGGAAATGAGAAGTAGTAGGGCAGATGGAGGAAATGGAACGAAAAGTCAACGCAACTATCGACTTGTTTGACAAAGCATCCTAGCTATGTACAAAGTCGGAGGAGGATCAACAGGTCCAACAGTGGGACCAGGAAGAGGAAAAGATAAGCATAGCTATCCAAGAGTACAGGATATGAAGAAGATGATGCAGATCACTGAGCGCCTCAAAGGAGTATAGGATATGAAGAAGTTGGAAGCAGAACTCATAACTGCACAAACACAGAAGAAGGATCGACAAGCTCAATGGAACCTCTCCAAGAGTGGGAAGCGGAGGTCATTGCGTAGACAAAAGAGGCAAAGAAGAATATGGCACAGATTCAGGCAGAGTGCGCAGAGATCATCAAGGAGGAGATTACAACACCAGTATTGGATGCACTTAGATAAAAGACTGCGCAGGCTCAAACACAAGAAAAGGAACTCATAGAGAAGTTCCAGACTCTCGCAAGAGCTATTGAAGAAGTGCACAAATTTTAGGTGGCTCGGGACGAGCCACATGTCAGTGTTGGGGGCTTGTTGGATGCAGACCTAGTCAGGAGAAAAGGCTATTTTTGGGAAGAGAAGCATGAAAGGAGGAAAGGACAACTTGAAGGAAAAGAAGCACGTGCAAGGGAAGCATGCAAGGCATGCATGCAAGGAAGACCTAACGACGCTAGGGCTAGGGTTTTTGTAATGTATTGTAATGGCTGATGGGCCAATAATATAAATAGGTAGTACTTAGAGGAAGAAGAGAGACGTCGACCAAGGATGAGAGAGTTGTAAGAACTATACTACTCAGTAAACTGGTGAGCTAAGGAAGCAGTGAGAAACTCGATCCCAAGGGTTAGATCGCAGGTTGAGGAGCCTGGTGCGATCTAGTCAGCCTCACAGGGACCGGAAAGCATGTTAAAGAGAGTAAGATCTAAAATTGTAACCACACGCGACGTGACATATTACTGAACCATAATAAAGAGCTTGAGAGCCATATGTTTGTAGACGTAGCCTAGGAGGGGGTGAACCATAGTAACACCTGTGTTATGTGAATAAATGTGTGTGTCTTTATTGCTATTAAATGTTGAATGTTAGATAAATGAATTAACTAGTTGAATCTAGTATTTCACGTGCATAAATAGAATGATTGCTATAATCAGATGTTAGATTGAATAAATAAAGATTACAGAGTGCAACCACATATCTCCACTCATTCCCAGGTTGCAAACACCTAAGTATTGCAGCCACCATAGAGTTTTCTCGAGTGAGACTGCGCAGTACACTCCGTGTGCTGCATTGCCTTCTGGTCTACCAGAGGGGCCAATAGTTTTAGAGGGATTTTGTTGGGAGCTTATCAAATCTGAACCAGGGTCAATTCATGACAGTAAGGTAGGACCATAAAATCCTAAGTAAAAGAGTAAAGAGATAAAATCCAACATGGACCTCTATCTCTCCCTAATCCATGAAAACATGTGCAAACTCTATCTCTGAAGCAAGAAACACCACCAAATCACTCCTATACTTGAACTCATAATGGAACCAACTCTTGCTCATGCCAAGCTATCTTTGGGAAAACTGTCTAAATGCTAGCCAAATAAGACAGGTTGGCTCTTAACCGTCAAGATTTGTAAGTGAGAAAATTTAGGGGTTAACAATTGAGACTTGAGGGGATGGGATCCCCCTACGAGATGTCGAGAACCCATGAATCTCTGTGTCTAGAACCATGAATTATACTCTATGATAAAAATGCGTGTAGACCCTTATGCATGGATGTAGAAAATAAATAACCTGAAAATTGATTCATAATTCAAAATGCCTATCATGTGGGCAATGGAGTCAAATATACATGTGCCCCCCTGCTTGTCGAATGTTAAAAGGTGGTCTCATCCATATATGCTACCTGCTACCACCTACGATGTACACTCCCCCAGTGGAAAATGTCATGAAGTCGAAACATGGGAAGATCTAGATGGATATTGGTGGCCACCCACCTATTCCACTCGCTCAAAACATGGTTTTTCACCTTGGCAGTTTTTCTTTGATTTTTCAGGTCCTAAACTTCTGGGGTTGTTTTGATGCCCAAAACAACATTTTTCTGACATTTGGGGGCCTAGACGATAAAACTAGGCTCTCTTTTAGGCTCGATCAGAATGTGTTCTTCTCGGCTAGACCTTTCCAATGAGCTATCACGCGCTTCAAATGGAGATCTTATACAAAATTTACGCCCCTGGGAAGTTGACGCATGAATTACCCCCATTGGGGCCCACAAACCTTTTGGCATTTCTATTGATGATTGCGGTTATGTGAGACATTCTCCATCTTACAAACCCATGAGGTGTTAACTATTGCAGCTATGTGAGACTTTCTTCAGCTTACAAATGTGAGAGAAAGCCTCTGAGAGGGGTGTGTGGTTCCTATCTGAGATAGAGCTGGAACGTAAAGATGACCTCCTTCATTTAGAGAGTTGAGAAGAACTCCAGATGATTCTCCTGTGAGAAAGGCGATCTGCAGAGTTGGATGTGCATGTAGCTAAGCACAAGGTGAACGTGTGAAATCCCAAAGTGTCGGGTGCATCATCATGAGAACATAAATGAAGATGATGTATTAGCCTCCTTTGAGCAGAAGAGTTGACGAGAAACTCCAGATGAATATCCTGTGTAATGCAGTGGGAAATAAGATCTGTTGAGTGGACGAGCATAGGTGAACGTGTGAAGAAGTGGTTCTTATGTGTAATGCAATGAGCCAGATATATGGACATCCTTATGGATGTGCCCCTAGTGGATGAGCACTAGTGGGTGTATAAGATCCCTTGCTATATTGTTCAAGAGTCAGACCTACCTGTAACCCTAATTGTAATGTAAAGGGTACAGGTCGCCCCCCCCCCCTTAATGTGACTGAAAATTAATGTAAAATATAATTAATCTGGTTAATATTAATTATATTATAATCTAGTGGGGTCGGCCCTGTTGTGCCAATAGACACTTCTGTTGACAAGTTCAGGCTAGTATAAGTAAAGGTAAATTCCCCATTGAGGAAATATATCTTTCAAGTAATTTTGTAAATTTAAGCAAGTACACCTTCTTGGGAAACGTGCACACCTCTCTTAGGCACTAGTCTTCTAGGGTTTGAGCACCCTCTTATGTGCTAGGTTTTCTTGGTGGTGAAGGTATTTCTCTTGAAGAATATAGCAAATGATTTGGTTGGATTTTCTTCCCTTGTTGAGAAGGGTTTCCCAGGATATTTCTTGTGTTCTTGGGCATGGTTCTTCTTCTTGTGACCTTGGTTGCTGCAACATTAATGGTTATGTTGAATGCTAAAAATGGAATGAAATTCATGCTTAACCTTGCTCATTGAAAAATCAACAGTTTCATCTCCCGAGGTTTGGATTTTGGATGTTTAGGGTTTCTCATTTATGCTTTATGTTAAAAAATGCCTTTGGAGCCTCATTGTAGATATCTTCTTGCGAATGAGCACAACTGTCACATCTCTTCTCAAAGATAATCTGTCACCATTCTAGCGATTTCATTCACTCCATGTTTTTACAATTTCTATACATTTCTTTCATTAATAGAGATTGTGTATTATTGTATCTCTGTGTATTTCCTTATTATGTGTCCGCCTTCATTTCATTCTCAAAATAATCTGGATCAGTGGTATCAGAGAAAGCTGCTTTGTGTCGTTTCTTAGTGCATGTCACTGACGAGGTCAGGGTATAGAGAGTTGGGTCTCGAGCTAGTTTCTCTTGAGGACAACCTCTCTCGCCAGCCCAAGTGGCCTCCCATGGGGGAAGAAAAGAGAGACGAGGGAGCAGGAGATCTTATTAATTTGTTGCTCGAGGAAACCCTCACGCGACATAGGGATGAAATGATGGAAAAAAATTCCAAAATCCTTCGACGATTTTCGAAAACAACAGACACGTCTTATTCAAGCAACCACTTTGGAGGCATCGCCCCTTTCAAGGTACAAGTTGATTTTGATATTCTTGTGTTTGAAGGCTAGATAGATGCATATGCTTTGGAAAAGTGGTTAAATATGCTAGAAGGTTATTTCTTTGTCCACAACTTTTTTGACAGGGAAAAGATCACCTTTGCACTCCTTAAGGTTGTCCCCCATGTCAAAAATTGGTGCGAGACTTACTATAATCAAAATTCCATAGAGGAATCTTAAATGTTTGAGGTTGAACCCATTTGGGATTTTTTTTATGGATTCCATAAAGGAACAATATTATCCCGTTGGAAACTATGATGACCATACATGAGGTGGACCACACTGCGTCAATAGAGGGGCCAAATAGTGTTGGATTTCACAAATACCTCCCATACACTATGCACCAAGCTTGGTATCAAAGAATCTTAGTGACATCTGGTTCTAGAATACCGTGGTTCTCTACATAGGTACATCTAAACCGAAATGGAGTTTCTAGATATCTCGTCACTGGGAGTCACTTATCGATATGTTGTCAAAATTGAGCAGAAACTTAAGCAACAAAACAAGTGAGAGTTTGGGTCTGCAAATCCGCAACAAACAAAGTATGGAAAAGGAGGTCCTAACTAACAAAACATCCAACTTCAAGACAACTAGTCCAAGCCACAGGAAAAGAAGGGTGACAGGAAGATGAAGGACATTGGAAAGTGGTGCGACTTCCACAAAATCCCTTGGTACAACACCAATAAATGTCGCTCAAAACAATCATTGGTGGTTGAGCTCAAAGAAAAAGAGTCTTTCCCTGAGTCAGGCTTTGATTCAAAAAAAAAAAAAAAAGGAAATAGATCATTGATGCAAAACCCACTGCTACCATCACAACCACAAAAATCCAACCAGAAGAATCGGAGGATCCTGAAGAGGGGGAGCGCCTCTTCCATTCACAGATGTGGGTGAAGGGGACCCAACTGTATTTCATTATTGATAGCGGAAGCCAAAAAATCCTCATGTCAGTAGATGTTGTCAAGTAGTTGTATTTGCCGACAATGCCACACACACAATGATAGAACATTGGGTGGCTTCACGAAGGTTGAGTTCTCTGTGTTAGCCAATAATGTTGCCTATCCTACAACATCAATCCCTTCAAGGATGAGGTATTGTGTGATCAGACTTCTAGTGTTGCCCCACTAGAAGTCTGTGATGTTTTGTTGGGCCAACCATATATGTGGAAGCACCATGTTGTTTATGAGTCTCGACCCCGTAGTGTCATTGTTACTCTGGGGGTCATCTGTAGAGGATACCAAATGTAGTTCTGACTACTGTCCCGACAAAAAAGTGCCACAAATTAGTCTCTCATACAACAAATTTTAGCTTCTTCACAATCTAGTCAAAAGGTGAATAGAAGGACATTGCAACCACTGCAGCCTCGACCCAAGACATTTCTATCCAACACAAGCAAATAGAAAATATTGTATAAAAACAAAAAGATATGGTTCTTTCACCTACGGGGATTCCTCCGCACTGCCCATCAAGCCAGCCTATAACAGAGCCCTTCATAACTCTATTGGCCACAACCCTTTTCAGGCATGCTTGGGGTTCCAACCATTATCCCCAACCGATATAGCTCTTCTTGATGCATCTTCAATGACATAGTCCTCTCACACTCAGGCAGATCATGCAGCTAGATTGGTTGGATAGATCCAACCCCTTGAGTAATAGGTTCATGATAGCCTTCAACAAGCTAAGAAAGACAACTTCTTTAGCAAGGAAAACAATTCACCAAGTTTCAGATTCAACAAAAGCTTCCTCATCTCCCATGGGAACTTTATGCAATGGGGATCATTGCTTCCCAAGGGGGAGTAATGATCCATATGGATATTGGTAGCCACCCCATCTATTCCACTAGCTCAAAACATGGTTTTCCACCTTTGCAAAATTTCTTCGTTTTTTGAGGTCCTAATCTTTTGGGGTCGTTTTGAGGTCCTAAACGACATTTTTTTTTTACATTTGGGGGGACATTTAATGCTTAATGTCTTGGCCTAGTTGAAATGTGTTCTTATCGGCTAGACCTTTTCAACGAGATATCGTTCGCCCCAAATAGAGATCATATGCAAAAGTTACGCCCTCGAAAAGTTAACGTATCAACTACCCCCATCAGGGCCTACAAACCTTTTGGCATTTCATCTCCCAGGGTTAGGGTTTTGGATGTTTAGGGTTTTCTCATTTATGCTTTATGTTAAAATGGCATTTGGAGCCTCATTGTACACATCTTCTTTTGAATGAGCATAGTCATCACATCTCTTCTCAGAGATAAGCTACCACCATTCTAGCGACTTCATTCACTCTATATTTTTACATCTTTTTGTACATTTCTTACATTAATAGAAATTTGTTATTATTGTATCTCTGTATTTCTTGCAATATCTTTGTGTATTTCCTTATTATATGTCCACCTTCATTTTGTTCTTAAAATAATATGGATCATGGGAGAGTTTCACCTAGTCAGATGTCAATAATGTCAACACTTGCCATGCGCGAAGGAACACACTAATAAGGCTAATGGGCCCTAAGATATGAGCACAACCTGTCACGGTGAAACATGTATTGAAGTCAAACACCGACAAGGATCATTTGATCCAGACCCAATGGTTTTCAACCTTGTCAAATGTGAAATGATTGCCAATGAGGCTAACGACCATCAAGGTGCTCCACTTTTGGATCACCCTTGGATGATGTGTCAGAGTCGATGTAGGATGACCCGTTGAAATGAAAATCAATGATGAAAATCCTTTCCCTTAGCACAAGGTGATAACTCAAGAAGATATAGGATGTATGGTACCATGTCCCTACACTTGGATGTGGGGGACCACTGACTCATAGCAGATGAATCAATAAAAAATAATGAAGAGACAAAACATAACATGACTCAAGACTCTCATATGTTGCTTCAACTCTACCCTTCCTAATGGAATCAAATGTTTTAGAATATCAACAAATTGATCCTCATCTAGGCTCACTCTAGATACAAGATGATAGAGATACTTGGCAAACAAATGATAAAGCATTTGTATTTGACCCAAGGTTTGAAAAAATGGATAACAATTATTAGGAAACTAAGAACAACCTAATGTGAGGCTCTAACTACACCAGAAGACATTACCACATGCTTATGTAACAAGGAAAAAATAAGCGACTTTTACGCTAAGATTGAAAACGAATAACTTGAAAGAAAAATCTATGAAACAAAAAAGTTAACTTGTTGTCCCAAAGCATAAAAATCAGCGAAAATAAAAATAGTAAATGGACTTTAATATCCAAAAACCCAAAAAAATTCACCCCCTTTTTTCACTAGAGGTTAGTCAAAGCCGGCATGATTAATCAACATACATGAATGACCAATGTAACCATGCAACTAAGTGATTAGTTCGACAAGAAAGATCAGCACTATCAACCTTCCAGTGTAACCAATCATGAAACCTCATAGGCTGGAAAGATGCCTTGATGTACTTGTTACTGAAGGAATTGTTGAAGGTTGTTGGTTGGAATTTGGAACATGGTACTTCAATAGTAATGAACATGAAAATATGAGAGCCAAAACCCGTAGAATCTACCTGCTCAAATACCTCCATCATTCGTAGCTCAACCATATCATGATTAAGCTTGATATCCAAGCAATTATCACGCAAAGGATCTCCTTGAAGAACAAAACTTGATTGCAAAATCATGGGTAGATTCTGTGAAAACACATCTTTTGGTTGAAGCAAGGGTTGATCTCCTTGCTGCAATGACATATGATCAAACTATTCCTAAACAACTATTGGGAAATGCAAAGGTAAAGACTCATGCTTAGTCAAATTTGCACCATTGATTTGTTGTTCTTCCTGCTGTACTTTACCACCAGTATTGGAAGAAACCAATGAACACACTTGAATACTCCACTCTTCATCTTCATCCTCATAGAGCTCTACATATGACTCAATTTTTGTACCTACTGGTTCTTGATCACTCAAGCATTAGTCATAGTCATCCTGTTTATCTCTAGAAACTTGATAACATGCAAGGTTCTCTTCTATAGCAACGAGATACTCCTACAATATTCGAGCAAACACAAGGAAGAAAGATGCATGGTTTGCATAATTATGTTCTTCTATAACAAAAAGAAGTTCCTACAATTTTTGGGCAGTCATAAGAATTCCTCAACTCCTTGAGAAACTAAGAAAGCTTTCCCTAAATTTGTTTGTCCTTGTCTCAAAAAGGGCATAATTCCACACAATATTTATTGGTTGGTATGTGGCGGGGATCTTATTCTTTGTATTGATAAATTTGAAATGGAACTCAAGAATAGTTTCATCTTCCCACCTTCTAATGTGAATAAAATCATGAAGATGGTGCGCCCACTGTATATATTCAATCTACATGATCAATCATGATATTTATTCAATGGAGTCGCCAATGGACATTGTTTAGGTGGTGATCCACCCATGTGTTCCAAAATATATGTTCAAGTTCGCTAAGGCTCAGAACAATGCTTTGTGTTGGATCAAATTCATGAAATTTTACTTCAGTTCCCCAGTGCATTAGACCTTATTTTCTATGGAGTTTCTAGGTGAATCCAAATAAAATAAATCAAAATAAAGAAAAACTCACAAATATTGTTGCAATCCAAGGATTGATGTTTCCCTGACAATGACGCCAATTTGTTAGCACAAATTTCCACATTTGAATGAATGTGAATAAATTATATATCATCAAGCTATAAATCTGTGTAATTGTAGGAGATACTGCCCCTTAATGTTACTGTTAGATCCCTCTCCATTTGAGTTGGTGCTTGCCAACCGCACGGGGGTGTCCCTGGTCTTTCCTTACACTGATTTCAACTTGTAAATCTGGAAAATAAACCATAAAAACAACATCAAGAAAAGGTGTTTTGGTTGTGATTAGACAACCAACAATTATAAAGTTTTGATTTTAAAGTGTCTATGGTGGAATCCCTTCAATGTTGGCTTAAAAGATATGAAAGAAAAAGGAAAATTTGGTGTTATTAAGTGTCTGCAATATACCAAAATAATAGGCTAAGAACTTCTAACTAATGCACAAATTTGAACACAATACCACCAATCCTTGAGATCTTGATACGAGCATAACAAAGCTTTATGATTGTGTTTACCAAAAGGTTGATTGCGCCATATAGACAAGTACAAAAAATGGTATAATGATGACCCTTGCACAAAGAAAATATAAGCTAGAAAGAGAAGAGAGAAAGGGAGAAAGTATGTTGCTGCTAAAGAAATCTGACAACTAGACAATGAAGAACCCTTCGTTATATAAGACCAAGAGGGCACATGAGAGGAGATAAGAATAGATTGCATGGGATAAAATAGGAGAGAGCATGCAAGGATCATAGGGTAAAGGGAGAAAATGGGTCGCATGAGCTAAAAATATGAGAGCGCATGCATGGAAAGGAAAACACATGTGTGGGAGTAGAAAGGGAGGGTGCATGACATGTGAGAGGATGCATGTGCTAGAGAAGAGGGATGAATGCAAGTAGATGAGTGGAAAAGGGAGAATGAGGTGGCACACCTATGAGAGGAGAGAGTGCACTAAATATAAGAGAGAAATGCATGTGAGAATAAGGGAACATGTGCATGTGTGAGAGAGAGATAGCATGCATGAATGGATAAGAGAGAATGGAATGCACATAAGAGAGTGCTTAAGATAAAGAGGAAAGACATGCGCACATGTGGAGGGGAAGGAGAGTGTGCATATATTAAAATAAGGGGATGAGGTGGATTGGAATGAGAGAAAGGAGATATGAGGGAGAATGAGTGAAATAGGAAAAAGAAAGAGTTAAATCTTCAGTTAACTCAACAATGCCAACTAACCATAAATACCATGTGCCAAATCATCTCAAATGCATGCATGCACTTGGATGTCCTCATGTATGCACCACTTGTCACACTTTGAAACTACCACATGTTGAAACTTGGAATTGTCTCATGTCACCTTGCATGGTGACCACACCTACTAATAATAACATTGCTAAAAATAGACATGCTAAAAATAGTAGTTCACCCGAAAAGTATGAAAACACCAAAAATGTCTGGTACTGCTAGGAGATCATTGCCAAATATAACATGCCTAAAAATAGGCATTGCTAAAAATAAAATCTCGTCGCATGTCAATGAAAATGGACTCATCAGATTCGAAACCCGAATATGTGCTCGGAATCATCATCCAAGCTCTGGAACTACAACTGCTAAAAATAATAATTGCTCTAATGCCGGCCGGAAAAGGCTCACTAGAATCACGAGCTCGCAAGTACTCTGAATATATGATTAAAACTGCCACGTGAACCTTTAAACTCTATCTCCTAAAAAGTAGGAAATCTTCCAAAAATAACCATCTCTCCCTAATCCACGAAAACATGTACAAACTCTGTCTCTGAAGCAAGAAACACCACCAAACCAATCCTATACCTAAACTCATATGGGAACCAACCCTAGCTCATGCCAAGCTATATTTGGGAAAACTGTCTGAATGCAAGCTAAATAAGATATGTTGGCTCTTAACCCTCATGATTTGTCAGTGAGAAAATCCAGGGGTTAACAATGGTGACTCAAGGGGACAAGAGCCCCCTACGAGATGTCGAGAACCTATGAATCTCTATGTCTAGAACCATGAATTATACTCTGTGAGAAAAATGCGTGTAGACCCCTATGTCTGGAGTAGAAAATAAATAACCTAAAAAAATGATTCATAATCCAAAATGTCTATCAAGTGGGAAACAGAGTCAATTATACATGTGCCCCCTTGCTTGTTGGCTATCAAAAGGTGGTCTCTTCCATATCTACTACCTGCTACCACCTACCATGTACACTCCCCTGGTGGAAAATGTGTTGAAGTTGACACTGGGAGAGAGTCACCTAGTTAGATGTCAATAGTGTAAACAACCTCCAAGCGCGAAGGAACCCATCGATAAGGATAATGGGATCTAAGGTACAAGCACAACTTGTCACTGTGAAATATGTACTAAAGTTGAACACTGACAATGATCATTCGATCAAGGCCAAATCATGATCAACCTTATCAAATGCGAAATGACTGCCAATGAGTCTAACGACCATCAAGGTGCTCCACTTTTGGATCACCCCCAAATGATGTGTCGGAGTCGATGCAAGATGACTTGTTTAAAGCAAAAGCAATGATGAAAATCCTTTTCCTCAACACAAAGTGATAAATCAAGAAGATATATGATGTATCGGACCTTGTCCCTACCCCTGGACGAAGGGGACGACTGAATCATATCAGATGACTCAACAAAAATCAATGAAGAGACAAAACATAAGATGACTCAAGACTCTCATATGTCTCTTCAACTCTATCCATCCTAATGGAATCAAATGCTTCATAATATCAACAAAATGGCCCTCATCTAGGCTCACTCTAGATACAAGATGATAGAGATACTTGACAAACAAATGATAAGACACTCATGTTTGACCTAAGGTTTGAAACAATGGATAACAATTCTTAGGAAACTAAGAATAATCTCATGTGAGTCTCTAACTACACCACACGACATGACCACATGCTTATGTAACAAGGAAAAAATCAACAACTTTTAACCTAAGATTGAAAATGGATAACCTGAAAGAAAAAATCTGTGAAACAAAAAAGTCAACTTGTTGTCCTAAAGCGTGAATATCAATGAAAATAAAAATAGTCAATGGACTCTAATACCCAAAAACTTTCACCCCTTTTGTTCACTAGAGGTTAGTCAAAGTTGGCATGATTAATCAACATACTCTAATGACCAATGTAACCATGCAACTAAGTGGTTAGTTAGACAAGAAAGATCAACACACTCAACCTTCTAGTGCAACCAATCATGAAACCTCATAAGCTAGAAAGATGCCATGATGTACTTTTTACTGAAGGAATTGTTGAATGTTGTTGGTTGGAATTTGGAACATGGTACTTCATCTGTAATGAACATGAAAATATGAGATCCAAAACCCTTAGAATCTACCTACTAAAATACCTCCATCATTCGTAGCTCAACGAGATCATGATTAACCCTGATATCCAAACAATTATCAAGCAAAGGATCTCCTTGAAGAACAAAACTTGATTGCAAAATCATGGGAAGATTCTGTGAAAAAAACATCTTTTGTTTGAACCAAAGGTTGATCTCCTTGTTACAATGACATATGATCAAACTATTTCTGAACAACTATCGGGATATGCAAAGGTAAAGACTCCTGCTTATTCAAATATGCACCATTGATTTATTGCTCTTCTTGTCATACTTTACCATCATTAATGTAAGAAACAAACAGACAAACTTGAAAACTCCACTCTTCATCTTCATCCTCATGGAGCTTTACATACGACTCAAGTTCTGAAACTACTGGTTCTTGATCACTATAGGAATAATCATCGTCATCATGTTCTTCTCTAGAAATTTGATAACACACAAGGTTCTCTTCTATAACAACTACATGCTCCTACAATCTTCAGGCACCTGTAAAGAAGAAAGATGTAGAGTTTCCATCATTATGTTCTTCTATAACAACAAGAAGTTCCTACATTTTTTAGGCAGTTGTAAGGAATTCCTCAACTCTTTGAGAAACAAAGAAAGCTTTCCCTAAATTTGTTGCTCCTTGTCTCAAAAATATATTATGAAACTCTGAATCAAAATCAAAGGCATAATTCCACACAATGTTTCTTGGTCGGTATGTAGCGGGGATCTTATTCTTTGTATTGATAGATTTGAAATGGAACTCACAAATAGTTTCATCTTCCCACCTTTTAATGTGAATAAGATACTGAAGATCTTGCACCCACTGTATGTATTCAATCTCAATGATCAATCATGATCTTTCTTCAATGGAGTTGCCAATGGACATTGTTTAGGTGTTGATCCTCCCACGTGTTCCGAAATAGATGTTCAATTTTGCTAAGGCTCAGAATAATTCCGTGTGTTGGATCAAGTTCGTATGATTTTCCTTGAGTTCCCTAGTGGAGCTTACCCTGTTTCCTGTGGAGTTGCCAGATGAATCCAAATAAAATAAATCAAAATAAAGCAAAACTCACCAATATTTTTGCAATCTGAGGATTGATGCTTCCCCAACAACGATGCAAATTTGTTAGCACAATTTTCCACACTTGAATAAATGTGAATAAATTATATATCATCAAGCTAGAAATCCATGTAATTGTAGGAGATATTGCCCCTTTATGTCATTGATAGATCCCTCTCCATTTGAGTTGGTGCTTCCAACCTCGAGGGGGTGTCCCTAGTCTTTCCTTACGTTGACTTCAAGTTCTTGTAAATCTACAAAATAAACCATAAAAACAACATCAAGAAAGGTGTTTTGGTTGTGATTAGACAACCAAAAGTTACAAAGTTTTGATTTTAAAGTGTCTGTGATGGTATCCCCTCAATGTTAGCTTAAAATATGTGAAAGAAAAAGGAAAATAAGGTGTTATTAAGTGGCTGCAATATACCAAAATCATACGCCAAGAACTTCTAAATAATGCACAAAATCCAACACAATACCAACAATCCTTGAGAGCTTGATACAAGCATGACAAAGCTTTATTCCCACATTTACCAAAAGATTAACTGTGCCATAGAGACAAGTACAAAAACTGGTATAGTGATGACCCTTTCACAAAGAAAATATAAGCTAGAAAGAGAAGAGAGAAAGAGAGAAAGTCTGTTGTTGCTGAAGAAATCCAACCACTAGACAATGAAGAACCCTTCCTTATATAAGACCAAGAGAGCACATGAGAGGAGATAAGAGTAGGGCGCATGGGATACAACATGAGAGAGCATGCAAGGATCATGGGATAAAGGGAGAAAATAGGGCACATGAGCTAAAAATAAGAGAGTGCACGCATGGAAGGGGAATTACATGTGTGGGAGTAGAAAGGGAGTGTGTGTGGCATGTGAGAGTATGCATGCGCCGGAGAAGAGGGATGAATGCAAGTGCATGAGTGGAAAAGGGAGAATAAGGTAGTGCACATATGAGAGGAGAGAGTGCGCTAAATATAGGAGATAAACATGTGTGAGAAGAAGGGAACATCGCATGTGTGGGAGGAAAATAACATGTGTGAGTGGATGAGAGAGAGTGGAGTGCGCATGAGAGAGTGCTTAAGATAAAGAGGAAGGACATGCACACGTGTGGAGGGGAAGGAGAGTGCACATAGATTAAAATGNGGGGGTGAGGTGGAAGTGCACGAGAGAAAGGAGATGTGAGGGAGAGGGAGTTAAACAGGAAAAATAAAGAGTTAAGTCTTCAGCTAACTAACCATAAATACCATGTGCCAACTCATCTCAATCGCATGCATGCTCCTGGATGTCCTCATGCATGCACCAGTTGTCACACTTTGAAACTGCCACATGTTGAAACCTAGAACTGTCACACGTCACCTTGCATGGAGACCACACCTGCTAATAATAACACTGCTAAAAATAACAATCCGCCTGAAAAATAGGAAAAACACCAAAAATGTCTGGGATTACTAGGAGATCATTGCCAAATATAGCATTCCTAAAAATAGGCACTGCTAAAAATAAAATCATGTCACATGCCAATGAAAATGGACTCATTAGATTTGATTTTCTATAAGGAACCCAAATATGTGCTTAGAATCATCATCCAAATCCTGGAACTCCAACTGCTAAAAATAGTAAGTGCTCACATGTCATCCGAAAAAGTCTCACTGGAATCATGAGATCATAAGGACTTTGAATATAGGATAAAAAATGTCATGCGAACCTCTGAACTCTGTCTCCTTAAAAGTAGGAAGTCTGCCAAAAATAACAATCTCTCTATAATCCATGAAAACTTGCTTAAAATCTGTCTTTGAAGAAAGAAACATTGCTAAACCAATCCTATACTTGAACTCATATCAGAACCAACCCTGGCTCATGCCAAGCTTTCTTTGGGAAAATTATCTAAATGCCAGCCAAGTAAGACATCCTAGCTCTTAAGCCTCAAGATTTGTAAGTGAGAAAATCCAGGGTTAACATGTATGCATAAGATTGTAGTTCATTTTTTTCCAGTATTCTTGTTCATTTTCTAAGGGTGTATTGCACATTGGCTTTATGGTTAAACTTTAGCTACTTTTCTTGTAGGTGTTATTTCGGTTGAAAAGGATTCATTCCTAGGTAAAAACATCAAGCAATATGTATTAGATTTATACTATTTGTTGAAACATTGGTTTCTAATCAAGGAAGCTCCAAAAACAGTTTAATTGTTTACTTAGCTCTAAATTCTACTTTTTCGGTTTTTGCAAATCCTTGGCCTTGTTAGATTGCACGACTATCAAAGAAATTGTGAAAATGCGTGGGATAAAAAGGTGTGGGAGATGGCTAAGCTTAATGATCAGGAGATTTCTTTGCATGTGGTGTGCATTTCTTGTTTTGTAATAATTCGAGGACTTAATAATCAGTCCCGTAAAGATGATATTCTATTATTTTGTCCTTGTCACTTTTAATAATTCCTATTTTACAAGATGAATTTTTATGGATTTTCAACCAATTTGTTATGAAGATTTGGGTCCTTATTGTAGGAGTTGTATGCAGCTACATTTGATATGTTGTCTTAATAAAAGAGTGGTGTGGGAAAAATACTAAAAGTTTCAATTTCCTTGTCTCTCTTCGACCTACTCAATAGGTGTGTGTATTGATCCTTGACAAAGGATAGAAGCTGATTGAGCACTTGAGCATGAGTTTTTTGCTCCCTCTCACAAAGCATTAAAGAGGGAAATATCCAATGGAAATTTTAAGGATCCATACTTATCTTAAAGTTTATAAACCTTGGTGAATCTTACTAATTCTTAAAATGCCAACTTTAAAATGTTTGGCAATATTCTTTTTAAATATTAAAATTTCTAAGCATTTTATATTGTTCCTATAATTTTTTTCAATTTTCCAAGTAAAATCATTTTATCTTGTGGGATTTGGACAAATGAACTTTGAAAAAAAATGGAAATTGGTGAATCATTAAAGAAAAGGAAAATTAGCCAAATGAAAAAATTTAGCCCCTGAAATTTTCCCTAGCAAGATCTTCTAGCAAGGAATCTATTTTAACTAAGTTATTTTTCCAAGCATCTAACAATACTAGTTGAACAGAGATGATAATGCCTATCTATTCTTTTAAGCTCTGAGATTTATGAATATGATGCTTCCAAAGGGTATCCCTTATAGATGAAGGTATTTTTTAAGGATCTTATTCTAGTGTTTACTATGATTTTGGAAATGTAGTATTGTATTGTACATTGGTTGGAATGTCTGTATCATTTTTTTGACTTGCATGATAATTTATGTACTCATACCATTTTGTACACCGAGAGTGAAAGTTATATTTTGTGTTTACAAGTCCCGAATCTTAATAAATACTGCACTATCATGTAATAGACAATGCTTACTGGAAAATGTTTTTCAACTTATTTAAAATATTAATCATGGACGCCATTTAATTTTGCCTCATATTTGCATATGTTAATCTTGCACCACTTTTAACTAATCATCCAAGTACATGTAGAGATGGTTGCGAGTGTACATCAAAGCAACTTCATAATCACGAGGTTACATTGATTGAACCAATTGTATTATTGTTTCATTCCTCATTGTTTCGCAATATGTTCTACATTTATATATGTAGTGTCATATGGTGTAATCTCTATAGTCAAAACAAAACTATTGTGCATGTGTTTGTCGGGCCTTTCGCTAACCCTAACCACCATCCATGCATTCCCTTTTAAGCCCTACTGGAACTTGATCTGAGAAGGGAACCTCTCCCTCCAGTCATTGAAGAGGCTACCTTCCATGCCCTCATTAGCTTTCGTGGCAAGACATCCCCTAAGTCCCAACATTCCAAGTTTTTCACAAAATTGAACTTGAATACATAAGTTAACCTACATGTAGCATCCCCTCAACACAAAGCTCTTGCATTGGTGGACAAAGGCCTGATTGGAAAATTTATGAGTCTTTGTCCTTCGCTAAAATCCATGGACATTTGGATGCAAAAGATCTTAATGGATATGATAAATGGTAAGCCCTCCTATTTTTAATGTGGGTGAGGGTTATACAATTTTATCTTCAAGCTTAAGGAGGATCAAGATTTGATCTTTAGAAATGGCCCATATTTCATGGGTATAATGGGGATATACCTCAACAAATGGACTCTTGATTTTGACCTGCTAGTGGATGTCCCCTTAGATGTGACAGTATCATTTTGATTGCCTCATCTACCTCTGCATTGTCAAAATGATGAATCTCTCATATCCTTAGGAAATACCCTTGGAAATTACATAGATAGATCAAAGTTGAAGGTTGCTATGTTCTCGTGTGCCATAATTTAGGCAGAGGATGATATGGAGAAAGGTCTATGTGAAGCAATCAAGATTAATCTAGATGACTAGATCCATATTCAAAATTTAGACTATGAACATCTCTCTTTCAAATGAAAACTTGTCATGAATACAAACACTTCACTAATGAAAATTAAAAATGCGTATCCATTCGAGTCCCATTTGAAAAGGAGGAGCAATGGAAAAAAATTGAAAAAAGTGGGACCTTCAAATCCTTTTGGATCTACAATATCCTTATCCTTAGCAAATCAGGATGGAAAATCCTTACATGCGGCTAATACATTCAAGATCCTATCCTAATCATAACCTATGATATCCATTCCTTTAAGGGAAGCACCTTGATTTTAGTCCCATTGTCAACTGGTGATCATCCAACTAAGAAATCCAACATCTCCTCAACCCAAGGAATCATCCAAAAATGCTATTAATCCTTGTGCACCTTCAAAATATAACCCCAAAGCCTCCATGCAAAAGCCTTCCCTCCCAGTCAAGATCCCTTCCATCCCCTTTTCTGACTCCCAACTTGAATCCCTTATTTCTCTCTCCCATGATCTGATGATGGTGAGCCAACTTCAGAAATCACCATCACATGAGATGGGGGTAATAACAAGCAAAATATCCCAACAAATAGAGGAAGAAGAATCGAAGGAAGAAAGGATGCTAAAGAAAGTAGGAAGAAAAACCTACAAAGAAAAAATGAGAAGAAGCAATCATCAAAGAAAAAACATTGCATCTTTAATCATTCATATAAAGCATGCTAAGAGACATCAATAAATACATTCTAACAAACGTTCCAGGACTGTAAAAGACAACATAAGCAAATGGAAACATACAAAAAAAACCCTGTTAAACAATGTTAACTGTCTCCCGGAATTATATAATGCTAGGAAGCAAATACAAATTGGACACAGTAAGGGACCTTAGAATACATAGGCACCCCAACATTATTCTACTATGAGAGAATAAATTTCAAGAAGCAAAAATACTGGAAGTTATCAAGAGATAATGGATAGGAAGTGAAGGGGTGACAATCAATTTGAGAGGAGCTTCGGGTGGGAGTTGTATTCTATGGAACAATGCAGATTTGTTCCAATGCAGATTTTGAGGTGTTCCAAATTATTTATGCCCAATGCTGGCTCTACACAAACCAAGTAAATAGAGTGACTGGTAAGAACTTAAGTTTTTTAACATCTATGCCTCTATGCACTATTCAGAAAGGCAAGAGTGTTGGGACACCCTTGAAGAAATGAAAGAGACTACAAATGTATAATTTTGTATATTGGTTGGAGACTTCGATATAGTTTTAGCTCAAGAATAAAAATGAGGAGGGATCATGGTTCAAGATCCATATTGAGAAAAAGTACAAGAAATAATGGTAGATTGGGATCTCATTGATGTCGAACGAAAAAGAGAAAAATACACATGGACCAACATGAGAAACAGACTAGGCCACATAGTTGGTATATTACATAGATTCTTAGAAGAATATATGTATATATCCTCTAATATTATACCGTTAGTGATTTCAAGATCACAAACCAATATTTTTATTGATTCAATAAAAGAGAGACTTTGGGCCACTTCATTTTAAGTTTAATCTTTTGTGGCTACAAGATGGGAAAGCAAGAGAAACAATAGCCAAGGCTTAGAATAAAAAAATTGAAGGGTCCCCAGGTTTTATTTGGGAAACTAAAAGAAAAGACACCAAAATAGTGTTAAAAGAATGGACAAAGACAAAATATGAGGAACCAACAATGGAGATAAATGAGCTCCAACAACAACTATCAGATCTCCAAGATATAATGGAGTGCTATGAAGTCACGCATCAAGTTCACATAGAAGAAAAACGATTATATGGAAAACTATACCAAGCATTCAAAAAGACAAAGAATACTGGAGGTTGAGGTCTCGAAGCCTATGGCTTAAGGAAAGAGACAAAAACAACAATTTCTTTCATAAACAAATGAAGGCCCGACAACATAGAAATATAGTTTGTGAAATACAAAAGAAAAATGGAGAGAAAACCACAGACTTTGAGGAGATAAAAATAGAAGCCTTCCGACACTTTAAAGAGATTTTCATAGAGGAAGAGGAAGAAATTCTAGTAGCCACAACCACACTGCTTTAGGAAATTTCGTCCTTGGTGGAAGATTCAAAGAATATAGTTCTAGAAAAGGAAATATAGGAGGAAGAGATCATATAAGCTATTTGTGTTGGTTGTGGAGCCTAATTATCTTCATGATTCAGAGGTCTTGTTTCAACCATTTTTGGATCCCATTTCCTGACAAGGGGGTGTGGGGAGTATTTCCCCCCCACATATGTCACCAGGGGGGTGACGAAAATATTTTGGAGCCCCCCCTTGGCGGGGGTTTGGGGGCAACACCCCCGAAGAGCAATTTTTGGGAAAATTACCTTGTAAAATATTGTAATTTCTAAGTAAATTTGGACCATTCATCATTAGGTTGCAGATATGACGGTAGCAATTGTGTTAGGGTTTTTTGCCCTAGAAGGCAACCCTCTTTTATGTATGAGGGAATTGTATTGTGACAGTGTATGTGAGTTAATATTGTATTATGAGAGAGGAGACTATGAGAAAAGAAGAGGAAGTTACAACGAGTATGCTATAGGTTGTATCCCTTCATTTGTTAGATAATAATAAAGGAAGGACTCACAATTTCTGTGGTGGACGTAGGAACCACGTATATTTGTGTCTCTATTGTATTATGTATCTTTTGTGTTTTATTTCCACATCTTTTTTATATTATTGCTTTGCGATCCTCTTTTCTAACAATTTGGGGAATGGAGCCTTGCAAGGCCGCAAGACTTGACGATTTTACTATTTTATTTTATCACACATGTTGGGATATAATAAAAAACAACTTTGTGAAATGCTATAGTGGACAAGGAAAAAATCCAAAATGGGTGGGAGCACTAATTCCTCCTTTATCGCCCTTGTCCGTAATGAATCCATTCCCTCCTCTTTTTCTAGATTCAACTTATATCCCTGTGCAATGTATCCTACAAAACCTCAAGCTAAATATTCATCAACAGACTTGAGAGATTCTTCCAAGAATATTTTTTGTGAATCAAGGAGGATTTATCCAAAACACACAGATAGTCGACAACGTTGTCATGGTCTAGGAGGTGATCTATTCTAGCATGAGCATAAAAGAGAAAGGCATGATAATTAAAATGGACATGGAAAATGCTTTCAATAGGGTACATCTCTTTTTGATTTTTTTTGTTTTAAGAAAATTTGGTTTCTCTAATAAATTTACAGGGTGGATAAAAGTTTGTGTTGGAGGACCTTAGATATCCCCTTTAGTAAATGAAAAACTAGCTCCTTTTTTCCAGAGTGAGAGAGGATTATAGAAGGGATGTCCCTTATCTCCTCTCCTCTACATAATCACAATCAACACATGAAGTAGAAAGTTGGAATTTAAAAGATAAACATGCTTGCTTTAAGGGATCTCAATCCTCAGAGGAGTTGGAGAATTAAATCATTCTCAATTTGCAGTTGACGTTCATGTGCTTAGAGGAGCATATGTGATGATTATCATAATGATTCAAGGTGGTGATTGAGATATTTTTCAATGCATCTAGAGGCAACAAAAATTAAAAGGAGAGCAATATCTATGGGTGGAATGTGTCCCCTCACATCATGAATCTAATAGCTAACACTCTAGAATTCATTAGTGTACAAAAGTAGACCTCCTTCAAGTATCTCGATACTCCCATATTGCTTGGAATTCCTTCAACATCTGATTGGAAATTAATCTTTTAGAAGATTTTGAAGAAAATGCATTAATGGGGCTCACAACGGCTAAATCCAACCATGTGAGTGGTGTCAATTAAAGTTGTAATCTCTTATTTGCCCATCTTTCAATGTTCTACAATGTTGGATTCAGGTGGAGTCATTCATCAAATTGGTGTCCTAATTAGGAAGTTCTTATGGAAGGGGGGCATTCAAACTCAAAAAGATTTCATTGTGTTAATTGGTCGACGGTCAGCTCTCCATTGGCCAATGATGGTTTAGCTATTAAGAATCCCCATGTCGTGA
Organism: Picea mariana; assembly: GCA_032191745.1. Lineage (NCBI taxonomy): Eukaryota > Viridiplantae > Streptophyta > Pinopsida > Pinales > Pinaceae > Picea > Picea mariana. Next base: position 196,565 of record JASDQU010735988.1, on the reverse strand, counting down.
ATTTAACTATGGGTGCAAAAATACTATGGCATCTGATCTCGGGATAGAAAGCCTGGTGGAAAACAATCCTCTTAAAGAAATATATGTAGGCTAACCATCACAGACAACTATACCTCCTTCTAAGGGATCAACCAGGATCATCAATTTGGAAGTTAAGCAAAACACCAACATATATTATCCAAGAAAATCAATTATGGGTCTTTGGAAATGGGTTCCAAATTAGACTATGGGAGGATAAAATTTTGGGGCACCACCCTTTATATCATTTTCCATAGTTAAGAGATCTAAAAGAATGGATAGAGATGTGTAATCTAAAAACCTTAGCTGACATATCATAATGGGACTATGCAAATGGGGAGATATGGATGAATTGGAAAGTGGAGAATCTACCTCAACAACTAATCAAACAATCGAAAAAAATATTGGCTAATTTACATGGAGCAACTCCAATTAGCAAAGATGCTGCAAACTTCAGAGGATGGGGTAGGGAAGGCGAGTCTTATTCTGTAAAATATGGATATATATTTATGGGAGAAACTAGAGACCATCTTCTACGAGCAACAATCTAGAAGGTAATCTAGAAGAGTGAAGTCCTACCCAAAATAAGATGTTCTATTGGACTATAAGCAAACTAAAGAAAATTCAACTCACTTATTCTTGGAATGTGAATTCTCGGGAACAATATGGAATCTTGCCTTCTCAAAACTAAATATTCTAGTGACAATGCCAAAAAAATTGAGATAAGCTTTCCTATCTTGGCATAAACATTATTTATGAACTTTTCAGAATAAACCTCTACTAAAGAGAATATGGATATCAACTTCCCTCTTCATATGTTGGAAGATCTAGTTGGCCATAAATAAATTGATTTTCAAGCAAGAAGATATCTCAACTAGAATAGTGTATTCTTAGGCTAGAGGCATGATAATGGAGATAATATCAACTAATGGATAAAGAGGACAAAACAACACAAATATGGAAGCAGAAGAAAGGATTTGGATCGAGGATCTATCAAAAATTCAAAACCTCTTTGGAAAATCTAGGGAAGGAGACCAAATAAATCTCATAACTGGAATTTAAGAATAATGGAAGTTGAAACGAAAGACTAGACTCACAGTAGACAACACCAGACTCTCTTATTTGATGCAACCTCGAAGGGCAACCCCGAGGTGGTTTGCATCGGGGGTTGTTATCTTTGACCTCGAAGGAAATCAATACAAATTATTTGCTTGGGGAATTAGAGAAACCACAAACAACCAAACAAAAGCCTAGACCCTTTGGAAAGAAATTCAAATAAAGCCCACAACCTAGCCATTGGAACTCTATGGAAAAAATGAGAGGGAGGGGGCTGAGGTAATTAACAACCTTCCCTAAGTTTTTTATCCACTTCACCTCTTTAATTATCCATTTGATGTTCTTAGATAAGTGGAAAATCCACATAAACATGCATTTGTATCCGTTCTATGGGACAATCTGCCATGCTTCTCATTCGATCTTGCAAGCTCTCTCCTTAATTAAGTCGAACAAGATGGGATGGCACAACGTGTGTGGGTTTATGTTTTTGATCCAGTCATGTACTTGGAAATATTGTTATAGCTTTCAAATAGGAGGTCGAAGTATCTATCCCTTCTTGTTTTACTATGGTCTTTCTGTTTAGGTTCAAGCGGTGACCTTTTTTAGCCTTTTTTGAATGCATCTTGGACAATTGACGACCGAGTTTGTGTCTCATTGGACGTTTTTCAACCTCAATTTTTGTTTGCAGGTATCTCCTTCATTTCTTATTGCTCATTGAGTCTTGTGTGTTGTTGCATATTCTACGAGTTTATTTGTTTTAAGCCAAATTACTACTCTTTTCCTGGAGGATCAGTCGAAATAAGCTCAAGATTTAGCATTGGAAACAAGTGGCCAATCTATTTTATCAAATCATAAAATTTTCACGAGATTCTCTTAGTCCTGCATTAGGCTTAACAACACTATTCTTCTCAATTAGTTTGAGAAGTACAGGGACTTTGTTCTAGAAAATACATTAAGAACTTGTGAAATGGATACCCACGACCATCCAAATAGATTCGCATTATGTGAACTTTCTACCCTTCAAGATTCAATTCAAACATGTGAATAACACAATGCGATAGTTAAGAAACTCTATCATTATCAATAGGAAGATGGGGAACCTAGAAAAAATAATGGGAACAAATCTATGCAAGGGACCTAAAGGTGTTTTGAAGACAAATTCTAAAGATGAAACCCCAGTTGGAAAAGCACAAAGGAAAAATTGTACTATTGGAGGTAGGGGAAGAAAGTAATAGAGAGAACCTAAAGGAGGAAGAAAACATGATCATGGAACTTCAAGATAAAGTAAAGCACCTGAAGCTGGAGCAAAAGCCTGAGATTGAGGAGTTGAGGAAATCAGCAACCTCAACTGCATCAGTTGGTACTTTTGGACAAGACCAAGCAACAAACTTGGAAGAACACACAATGGATTATAAGATAGAATAGGCCAGGAATACAGACCCCTCTCTCCTATCTTCGGTAGTGGGAAGAAATAATCAACCCATATGGGTTTTGTTAACCAAAATGTTTGAATCTATTTAGGTTTTTGAAGACTTTATTTATGTTGGGCCATTATGTAATGCTTTGCACAAGCCAATCGGTTAACACTAGCAATATTTTTTTTGAAAAATTGGCAACCATGGATTCGTTATTAGCCCTCCCTAATCTCTATAGGGAATTTTGAACTATGGATATTCCTTTTTGTTTGGATTAAAAGGTTGAATGGTATGATTGTAAGCCCCTCTTTTTATTAATAATACGAAAAGCTATATGTTTCTATTAAAAACAAAATCTCTATAGTTAAAACATTCCAAGATAAATTATGTTAATTTGTAGTTTTACACATTTTATTAAGTTGACACTTATGATATTTTGGTGATGACATTAAAACCTTTATTATGGAAACTTGTCATATCATGGTAATGACATTCAATGAAATATTAGCCCGGAATTACAATTGGTTATAATTCAATGAAAGATTCAACAGGCATTTACCAGATTTTAAAATTCAACGAAAGATTTGCCAAAATGTTATAAATACATATTACATTATTGATAAAATAACTTTCGAATTTTCCTACGTATCATGGATATTTTCCCATTTACTATAGTTATATACTTAGGGGGAGTTCTTAATTTTTTCATTGTCCAGAAGTAACAATAATGGTTCTAGTCACCACATTCAACAACACAAATATCACATTACAAGTGAACTAATTGAGAAAAGCTACCCAAATATGAGGTGGACCTTCCATAACTATTCCCAACTTGATTTCTACTATGTAATATACAAACTGCAATCAAAATAAAACCTTCTTAGCTTACATATCACATAACTCCACCATGGTCAACCAAAAACAAAAACAAAAATGTATAACTTGATCTAATCCTTACATTTTCACCCTTGTTTTCTCTTCTACTTTTACATTATTTGTCATTTTCTCTTCTTCTTCATGGTTTTAGACTTTGCTATGTTCTCAACCTTATCTCTAGAAAAATTGAAGGTGCTTACTTTGTATAATGGATATGGGCTTCTTCCAAGGTCCCCATTGTTGTTGTTTTGGTGCATTTTAGAAGTAGCAATAATGGTTCCAATCACCACATTCAACGATAAGAATAACACAATGAAATTAAACCAACTAAGGATATCAACCCACATTTGAGGCAAAGCTTTGATAATTATCCTCAACTTGATTTCTACTATGAAATACTAACTGGAAGCAAAAGGAAACCTTTTTTGGCTTGGTTTCTAAATGTCATAACTCCCCTCATTTTCAACCAAAAAAAAAAAAAACAAAAAAACAAAAAAAAACGTGTAGCTCGATCTAATTCTTGCATTCAATCCATTCATTCATTAATCATAATAAAAAATATAATCCATTATATCTCCACATAAAGGCTAGGAATTATATGGAGATCATCCCACATAAGAAAGATGGAGACAATTAGGAAGGGGACAAGAAGGATGGGGCTAAGAAATAAGGGGGGAGAAAAAGGAAGGTGGTGCTGGTGGGGAGAAGAAGGATGGTGAAGAAAACAACAAGTGAGGATGGGATGATGATAAGAAGAGCAGTGATGGATCCAGAAAAATGAAGTCCATATTCTTGCATATGTCATTTAATATGTCTTATCAAGAACTAATCAAGCCGTCAAATCCCGCTAGCATGATTGGTTTTGAAGGGTTTTGTTTGTAGGGAGACCCAGGTTTGAAACACAATGTAGCTAGGAGGAAACACCTAAAACATCTGGTCAGCTAACGATTGGTGTGGCTCAGGCCGGGTGTGATCCCTGGGTAATTTTAATGGCTTAGATATCCTCGAGTCACATTTTTGTAACCAAAGGTTAGTCCCACAAGTCACTAACACGCTAGCAAAAGCAAAAGAACTTATCAATCCCATTGAAATCAAATAAGCCAACATGGGAGAATTCTTTAGCATAAATGTAGGCTAGGTGGTATATGACAACAATAGGTATTTGGCAGTAGATCAATTGGTGCTTTTTTATTTTCAGTGTAGTGTATTAGCCCAAACTTTGAAGAGAAGATATGGGTTTCAGGGAGGATGTATGCTTTCCTAAATAAATAAATATATGTTTACAACTTCTTGTTCTACAGTTACTTTGTGATTCTTCACATTAGATTCTATCAATCCCTTCATAGTGACCTTATGATTCCTCACATAAGGTTTTTCATATTGCACTTGTGTCGATGATAAGTTGGAACTCCTTGGAAGAATGCCATTGGAACTGTGTGAAAATTATGACAAGAATTTCACAACACATAGTTTTTAATCGAATACATTATTATGATACTATCACGACATTAACACAACATTATATACTTATGACGAAGAGTCTAACTTGACAAAACATGACACAAACATGATGTATATGATGCACAATAGATTATAGCAATGCATAAACAACACAAATATGATGCACATCAATGCCACCACTACAGAGTAAGAAGGTCAAGAAAAATTAAAAATTAAAATGTTTTTAACATAATTCTTATGACGCAAACACCACACAAACATAATGCAAAATTCCATCGTGAAAAGCTGACACATACCAACCAAAAAACTTGCTCGAGGGAAAATGGGGCTATAGAAATGCTATAACTTCTTATTGCAATAGTGATGGAAGACTACTCAAATGGCAAGTCTGGAAGGTGAAACAACAATGAGATGGGAACCATTAGTAAGGAATCTACAAAAGGCACATATTAGAATCAAAGATGAGGATAATTCCTTTGTATGTACTAAAAATTTAATATCTACCAATTATACAACCTGTCTAGGATATAAGGTAATGACCATGGAGGAAACTCAAGGTAGTGTGCCCTTGTGGTGGAAGGTTGTATGGAAAATTAACTCCCTAATGAAATCTAGAATATTCCTACATTTTTATTTTTCAAACAAAGCTTCAACTTGGGATGTACTGCAAAAGAGAAGCAAGGGTCCAGCTACTATATACTATGTAGAAATGAGGAGGAATCAATCAATCATTTGCTGATCCATTGTCCATTTTCTCAAATTTTCTAGATTGAAGTTAAATCTCTAACTAAGGTGTAGGTAATTATCAAGCAAACACAATGGATGATTTCTCTAGAGCTTGGTTTGAAAATAGAGGATTAAAGAATCACATGGATCTTACTTATGTGGTCTCTTAGGGCCTTTGGTTAGAAAGAGATAATATTCTCTTTTAGATAAGGACATTCCAATTTTTTCAAGTGGCATCTAAAATTAAATCTATCTACTAGAGTATATGGACAGTTCCCAAGGCCAATAAACCAAAGCAGAGAGAATAACTTATAATAGATAAATTGAAGGCCCAAAGAATCTTCAACGGGGAAAGTCAAGGGGACACAACTATATATGGAGCCAGGGGATTTTGCATCTATCCGACTCTTCCTTCTTTAGCTTCAAAACTGAATTAGGTCTAAAATCGACAACTACATTGAAATTATGGCCTAGTTACTGCTACTCATAAGTGTTGTGGAAAGAAATATTTCAAAACTACAAGTGTTTAAAGACTCCATGGTGGTTATAAATTGGATAATGAGGAAGAATGTGGTTAGAAATATGATTATCACACCATCATTTGATTAGATCAAAAGCCTTGAAGGTATATTGGAAGAAGTATCTTTCACATATGTCTATAGAGAGCTAAACATGCAAGCAAACCAACTATCAAAAGAGGCTCTTACTATAAATGTCGATTCAAATACAAAAGTAGAAAACATGAACGAGGAAGATCTTCCAACACTCCACACACCTATAAATGTTCGTGTTGCACCCACTATAGTTTAAAGGAGGAGTTAACTTCAACAAGGGACATATCATAATATCTTTTTTTCTCTATTTTTAGAACCTATAATATATGAGAACACTATTTATATATAATAAATATGCCATGAAGATTGAGACCTCTCTATTTTTGAATGTTCATAGCAACTTTATGTAAAAGGAGGACATCAAAACTCATGGATAACATAACTTTTTTGGATGTGACTCTTTTAAAATGGTTCTTTTGAATTGTTTCAGGGACCTTAATAAGGAAATGTTTAGTGCCTAAGCATGCACAAAATGTACTTTTCATTTCTCTTTCAAATATACAACATGGAAAAAAAACGTTACTACGAAACTAAAACAAATTGATTTTGTAATGCGTGAACATGTGCGCACACACACAAAATGTACTTTTCATTTCCCTTTCAAACATACAACATGGAAAAAAATGTTACTATGAAACTATAACAAATTGATCTTGTAATGCGCATGAACACACACACACACACACACACACACACCAGAGGTCAGGTAACAAGACCAAAACACGGTGCCATTTAAGCCAACAACAAGCCACATTTACCATAAATGTCACCTCAGCTCATGGATGAGGAACAACTAGATTTTATGAATGATCTGTTCAAGGGTAAGTCAATTTGGGTGTCTTTGAAACTTCCCCATGGTTCCCCCGACGGTCTCCCAGGCTCAAACCCTCGACAGACAACTCAACTGCTTGCAGAGGACACACTGACGATTCTAGATTCCATCATTCAAGAACTATGAGGTTCAAACTTGTTTGTGGAGGACATGACAAGTCCTTCATCACCCATAATGCTTACACCTCAACTCGACGATGACATGAGGAGGAATGTCTTATCTGGAGATCTAGCTGAGGTGAGAGACATTGTCGCATACTCCATAACAACTAATGCCGATGATGATTATCATGACTCTACAAACTCCCAACTCCCCACTACAAACCAAAATGGAGAGGTTCATAAGTTGGATAGCCTTGTATTACCCCATGAAGGGTTGACAAGATATCCATCGTTCGAGGATTTGATTGGATAATACCTTACGAGATATTTGATGAATGGTTGCATCTTTTCACATAACCAAACTCCTCAGAAGATGACCTTATAGGAGGGATATTGAACATAGCAAGGGGGGAAATAAATGTGTTAAACACAAAATGGAGGAGTCAAACCTAGTCCTTGGTGAAGGTGTCAAATTACACAAAAAATAATGGAGGAGGCCAAATTGGTGGGAAGATTCACTAGTAAGCGTATGTCCAGGGAAAATTTACAGAGATGGACGACAAATATTTTCATTGGGCTTTTGGGATACATGCTCATGTGCATGATGCTGGCTTGCAGATGGATAGTATGAGTAATAAGTTCAGGTGAGGACGCCAACAAACTCGTTTCTTCTCATTGGAATTGGGGTTCACAAGATTTATTTCTAAATAAATGGAGGCTTGATTTCGATGCAAAATTGGAACACTTGGAAATTATCCCCATTGAGTTTGCCTCCCAACTTTACCTCTCTTCTTCTAGTTAAATTATGTCTTTGGGGAAATTGAGAACCTATTAGGGTTTTTTTATAAGGTGGACCTCTCATTTTACATTAAAAGCTACACAGGGATGACTCAGATTCTGTTTGGACTCGATGTTTTGAGAGGTTTGGCATATGTTATCTCTATTAGGTGTGGTCCGAAGGTGTATAGGTAGGAAGTAGATTATGAAGGTATTCCATTTCACTGCGGGAGATGCCAATTGTATGGTCATTTGGGTTTGGACTATGCTAAGGGCACCAAACACCATAAGTGGGTGTGCAAGGACTGGAAGGAAGTATGAGAGATAGGAATACAACAAGAGCCCTTTTACGAAAAGGAATAATTTGAAGCTACTCAAATTCCAATCCCATCAAAGGAGGACGAATCAAGATCCCCCCCAAAGGCTCTGGACAATATCAAACCTGCAAGTAAGGAACCTCCTCTAAGTATGCCCACTTTGTTTGATTCTCATTTTGAATCCGATATGCTCTTTGGTTCCTTGGGAAAATATCCATCTGTCTCTGAGAAGGTTTGTAGAGAGGATTTCATCTCCAGATTATCTAGGTTAAAAGGCCCGCAACCTGCTTCCCTAATATTACTAATTGATATACACCTTCATGAGAAAGACCTCCCCCCCAAATCCATGATAACCACTTCTAATTCTCCCCAACTTGCGAGTTATCTTCCGCCCCACTACTCAGAGAATCCCCCCTCTACTCTAGACACTCCTCCAGCTACCCAATCACTTGCTTGTTTAGACCAGGCCTTTCAACCTAGACAAAAATATAATTTGTGATCTAAAAACAAAGGGATTTATTCCCTGGTCCAAGGAATGGAGGGGGGTTTAGGTGAATACGAGGAACTAGAGAGAAAACCCTATTCTCCCTTTCCCAGAGACAAACAAACTTTGAAATTTGAGTCGGTAATCAATACTCACTCTATGGGGCCCTTAGAGCACCTACCTCGAGGAAAGAGCCTTCATGATTATCCTCACCCTAAATTGTCGAGGGTTGGCCAACGCCTCCTCAAAATTCACCCTAAAAAGGTTGGTAGAGATTCATAAATCATCTTGTTGAGGGGGCTAGATTCCCAATGCTCAACAATGGGGACTAAAACCAAGGACGAGGCCTAATTAGACTCCTACATATTTGGTATGGAATAATTCTCCGAGTTAATGGTTCGACAACCATTCGATGGGCTTTAAAAGTTGTTTAATTTTGTTCTTTTCATTCTTTTTATTGTTATATATTTTAGGTCTATCTATTGCAGAAAAAAAAATGTAAATGAAATAATTTAAAGAAGTTTGTGCCAATGATAACCTTTAGAAAGAAAGAAAGAAATCTATCCTAAGTTTTAGATTCTTGAAAAAACAATTCTATTAGGAACTTATTACTTATCAGATATTATCCAGGAAAACAATGAACCAATTAGCAACATAAAAGAATAAACTTATAAAGTAGAATGATAAGAAATAATTCTACACTATTCCAACTAACAAAAAAGAAGATTAACTAATAAAGGAAATAACCATTCACCAAACGTATCCAGAAAGTCATTCAATTGAATACGATAGCTTAACAATATTGAAATTCTTACTAGATGCGTGGAATATTTACCTAGTTGTAAATAATCCACCATGAATAAACACAAATAGATTTGGTAAAAACACCTTTGGCTCATTCTGAGCTTCTAGATTATGCTTCCAAAAAATAGTTCTCAACCAGGTAAGTCAAAATTTCATTACAAATCCATCGACCCTTGTTCCTTGGTCGATCCCTTTATTTATTAAAAACTTACTTACCAAGCATCGCAAATTCTACTTCATGCAAAATTGATAAATATAAAACAGATTTCCATGCTAAGAAGACTTGGGCATACCCTAAAACTCATCAATTGCATGCTCGCCATCGTACTCTACCCATTGAATGAACAAATCCTCACATGTGTGCATGTATGGGAATCAATGTTGATCCGTTGGCGAACTAAATGTTTCCCTCATCTCCCTGAATCACTGCATGTACTTTCCTATTTTTGGAACCAATTTCTCCAGCCTATTGGTCACTTTGACTTTGGAAATGATATACTTTCTCATTTGGTAGCATTCCATGGTAACGCTTGCCTTTATATCTTCTTCACTCGTCCTATCGCTTTGTTGAAACTCAGACACAACCTTGTCTAAATCTCAAAAATCATCTCGTGACCCAAACTTTGATAGATGAAGATCTATCATGGCTTCGTTGATCTTTTCCCGTGATTTGAGGCACGTCGACCACAATTCTTCCATTCTATTTTTTGGCTCAATAGCTAAGTGTACCCAATACTCTATTACTCTTTGAATTCTTGTGATATTATCATCTATTAGAATTCTTATATTGTGATCCTCATTTCCCTCAGCCTTATGGAATTCCTTGATATATTCTATTTGATCCATTGTCATAGATGCCCTCTCGCCCCATCTAAGCATTTTTCTATATGCCACACCTCACAACAAGGTTTTTTCCCGGTAATCCTCAATCCTCTTCTCAAATGCATCTCTAACTAGCTTTTACTTATTATGTTCTCCTAACAAGTCTTCTTTTAGGATCAACACAACTTCAATAGTGTCCTTATAGTATTCTACATTATGCATGAAATATTCCACCTCTCTCCTCATTGCATAAAATTCTCTTTCTTCCGCTCTAGTTTTGTCTATGGTGGAATGTGAGATGGCCACGCCTACTCCCAAAAATTAACTAACCAGGGCCTTTTTTACATCAAACATGGTCTTCTCTGATGTAATTAACACACCGTTGTATACTACCACCTTTCTCTTCCTTTGTGTTCTCCTTAGGAGGGATTGTCTCTTCGTGCCATACATAATGGATTCCACATTAGTCACCTCAAACAATGACTTAGGAATTGGTTGATATCCCTAGGACAAGATGTTCTTTAAACTACTCGTACCATTTAAATGTTTCGTGACTAGTGCATTACCATTATCCATAGTTTATGCTTGTTTTTCAATTGCCTCAACCCCCATGTCTACTCTTTGATCTTTTTCTGGTTGTTAATGTTGCTTGTTTGGTGTTGTTGTTTGTTTATCTACTTGTCCTAGCATTTTTTTCGCAGCATGTTCTTTGCTTGGTTGATTATCTTCTTTTTTTGCGACCAAACCTGCCTATTGTTGGTCCTTACTAGGTACCTGAACTGCAAATGGAATAACAACCTTCTTTGCGGGGGTTTGAATAGGGATTTGTGTGTTTTCAATAACTTTGAGTGTATTTTTTCCTTGCTTTTCCCCAATATTAGGTGTTATACTAACTTCTTCTTTATTTTCCAACTCAACAGTTGTACCAACCACTACTTGTTTCTCAGTGGTTGTGGTTCGAGTGAACTTTGGAACTAATCCCTCTTTGGGTTCATGGGGTGCTTCTCTAGTAGGTTCATGAGTTGTATTTTCAATGTTTGGATCCTAAGATGTTTTTTAAACATGTCAATTGGCCTGATATGTTTTTTTAACATTTGTATTGGATTCATTTTCTATAAGGACTTTTGTTTCCACTACCTCCTCCTCATCATCCTTTATTAAATCTATTATGTTCTGGGGAGAGATTTCTATAGGATGAGCATCTGTTGGCTGATCAATATGTTTTTTTGTAAGTTGTCAAGCTTCCTCTAACTCTTTCCTTTTCCTTTCCTCTTATTTCTTTTCTTGTAATTCTTATTATCTTAGCAATTCTTGATTATCCTTTTTTTCCTTCTCTTTACTCCTTTGCTCCTCTAGAGCCTTTATTATTTGTCCTGCTTCAAATTTTCTACTTTTTTGTTCAAGTTCTTCTCTAGAAGCTTCCTCTACCTCTTTCCTACGCAACTCTTCATTGGTATTTTGTTGAAGCTCTTATTTTTGAGCTACTTTGTTTTTCTCTTCTTATATGGCTTGACACTCGGTCTTTGTATTTAATTGAATTTCTTTTTCTCTCCTAGCTTCCTCTGCCTCTCTCTCAACTACCACATTCTACGTCATAACTACAACACTCTGCATCATAACCTCTATCTGTTCATCTAAAGAGAGGGTTTTGAAGATCATGAGAGTGGGAGAAACTTTCCTTTCCAAGATTTGAGCCCAACTTTGTGCATTTTTAGTAAATACCTCTTCATCCCATTTTTCATGGGCGTAGGGTCGATTAACAACAACCATCTCAACATGCTTAAGCACCAGACCATTGGGGTCATGTCTCTAATACCTAGCATGTTCAAATCTGTATTTTACATGACTTGATTCCTCCTTCCTGACCCACAAAGTATCCTTAACAAAGTAATATCCAATTTGAAATCCATAGGGAATAAAAAATCTCTTTTTGTCTTTGACCAAGGAAGCATTGAACCCATGAAGAATGGTTTGGTAAAAAATTTCCCCTAATACAAGCTTGTCAAGGACATATGCAAGTAGCAGGTGAGGGGAGCTAGTTGCTCGAAAATTCTTTTGTTATTGTGTTTCTCTTCAATATACCAATTCCCAATATGCGACATGATCTTCTTTGCTTGTTTTGATAACCTAGGACATTCTTGGCGAAAGATGATGAAAGAAAGTTGAGCCAAGAATAGGTCACATATCATAGAGTACGAATTCTTATATCTATTCTCCCATAACATGATGAAGTATACATGAATAGGTGGTTTTGACATATGCCAACTCAAACTCATCTAAGAGAAGACATTCATGGCACACATAACATATAACAAATAAGAGGCCATGTAAAATGAGGGCACTTCATCTAGAAAAGTTTTTTGAGCCTGTTGAATTTGGTCGTTGAGTTGTTTTGCAATAATGACACCCTAATTGAAAATTTTCCCGGTAGTAACCAATGTGTATGGTAATGGCATCCAAGCCTCAGTGAACAATGAGTAATTCTTCTCACCATATAGCTGGAAAATCAAGATCATAACATAGATATAGGGTTCCCTAAGACATGTTGCATTGTACCATCCCAAAGACATATTGAAATAATTCCTATCTTCCTTCCACCAACTAGGCACTAATTTTCCCACATCATGTTTTCTATGAAATGATACCATGAAATCATTGTTGAGTAATAGGTTAGGTTCAAGAAGCTTGTAATACTTGCTAATCTCAATAGGGAGAAACGTTCCCACACATTGCCCTTGTTAATCATCAATTATGTAGTTCTTTTTGTCAGCATGAATAATAATCCATTCTAATGCTTCGATGCATGGAAAGACAAGAGGCCTTATGTAGCCAAGAGTGTTAGACATTTGAGAAAACCTTATCATCTATTTCCCTGATGGTTTGGTCGTTGTGGGATGTTGATGCAGAGTAATCTTCATCCTTAAACTTAATGAAAATTTCATTACATATAGGTAGGAGAACCTTGGTTCTAGTGGTTGGCTCGGTATCTCTGTATAAAGGTGGTTGAACGAAAACTTCTTTAAAGGAACCTTGATCACCGAATCTACATTAGTCAATGGCTCTGCTGCTTCCAATGGTATAGGAGTATATTCTTCACCAATATGAATACCATTTCCTTTTGGTGTCTTTGGGGATAATCGAGGGGAAATTATTCTTAGCGACATTTTTTTGTCCAACAAAACAATCATTAGGAAATTTTCAGATGCTTTTAATCTCAATTTAAAACAAAATCACGATGATGAAGTGTCAGATGCAAACCTGTTTGAAGAAGAACCCTAATAGAAGAACACTTACTAGAACTGATGATGTCAAGAGCCAGATGCAGAAAAAAACTCAATCGATCAATTAGAATCAAACACAACTCTTATTTGCAGCAAATTCTTAGACACTTGATCGCAAATAACATCAATAAAAAGAAGAGATCAAATTTAAAGGTTCTAGGGCCAAATCCCAAACACAATCTTAATCATTTCAGTGAGAAATTATAGTTTTTCAGGGTTAACTGCCACCATTAATCATTATGTCCAAATTGAAACCAACTTTGATGATCGACGAAACATATTTATGTCACTTTATAACTTATCGACGCTTTCAAAAATCATTCTATTTGGCATGCTTTGTTTATCTTAACGAGAGTCGACATATGTGTATATTGGTAGTTTCTAAAACTATGATATTCGACTATTTTCCCTGGACCCCCAGAGGAATATTCAAAATATATTCTCTCTATTCTATCAATGCATGTTACCATATTAATCAACAATGGTGAGAAACCTAAATCATTGACTAGGTATTAGGATCCTGTAACATCCTCACTATAATCCCTAGTTTAATTAATGCTTAATGTAGATATAATATGTGGCTACGACCAAGCGATGTAATATGTGAATTGTATTTCTGAATGTTAATAATAAAATGTGATGCTAGCTTCTAAGGGGGACATGGATATAGATGGGGGATGAATTAATCCACAAGAGAATGGAGGGTCTAGGAGAATGTCTTAGAGGGGTCCAAGGGGGGATTACCCATGTATATTAATTCAATCCCTTTCCCTAAATTTGCTATTGGTCTATGAACCTTCTAATTTTTGATTGAGTGTTCCCAAATCCAATCATTGAATACATGTAAGAGGGTGGGTGTGAGTGGTCACATCTCATAGTTATTGGGAGCATGGTGGGTTGAGTACATTCAACTCAGGGAAGTTGTTGATTCAAGCAAGTAATCCAAGGAGAGGACATTTGTATGGGTAGGTACAAAATTTTACACAATTAATTTTTGGGCATGAACAACAAGTAGAGAGCAAGAAAGGGAGTTTGGAGATGGAACAACCATGGAGGGCGAATTCTAGAGCATGCTGAAGCGCTTTTGGAGAATTTTGGAGCTAAAGATTGAAGATCTAGGTTTTCAAGCTTGAAGAGTGAACTCCTATGTGAGTTGCACTGTAATAGAAAGTGTCTGTTGTTGTTTGCTGGTAGTTTTTCCTAGCAGCAAGTTCCCTTGAGTTCCCACCTGAGAGGTTCCTGGTTATCTATTCCAGAGAGACCCTGATAAATGAATGGGACGCTTGAGGGACTAAGATCAATGGCGGGGTGCATTCCTTGGGCCAGGCAGGTCAAGAGGAAGAGAGCTAGTGGAAAGTTAGGATGGCCGAAGGAGAATACCAATGAGGTGTGGGTTCTGAGCTGTGAGTGGATAGTGAGAGACCACTCCCTTCTGTGGATATATAGCCTAAGATCAAGGTTGAATTTCTCTTGAGATTTGGAGCAACGGGTCTATGGTTGGGTGGAAACTCCATCCCAAGCAACTGGTTGCACATCTATTTTGAAAGATAAGTGTTTTATCTTGTTGATGTGTTGTATTTATGAGTTAAATTGTTGTGCAGGAACTCTGTGTATTTGGGAATGAATTATATGTTGTTGTGATGAATTATTAAGTTGCATTCATGTTGTTTTTATATGCTCTAGATGAATTTGATTTATGGTAATAAACAATAGTTAAATCTGTTTGTAAATCGTAGTTGTTAAGCTACATGAAATTAATTAGCTATGCAAATTTTAATTTTATGAGGTATTTCGCACCATAATGTTCCTCAGTTGGGTTGGGGGATGTTAGATTATGGTATCATAGGGTCTAGTTGAAACACCGGGCTTGTATGGGCCAAGAATGATTGCAAATTGAGTAATTAGTTGTTGCAAATTTTGTCTGTGACAGATTTGGGGAAAGACGAAGAAAAACAAAGTGAAATCCGCAAATCCGTGAGTAAAATATGATTTTAAATGACTCAGGACTATCTAAGAGAGGTTCAATGGAGTAGATCTGCATATTTGCAGAGTTAAATTTGACCTGGAAGGTCAAAATTTGAGTTTTAATAGCCATTATAGTGTTTTGTAGAAGTTCAGTGAATCGACGACCGAGATTTCTTTTGGTCTCGAGATCGATGGTCGAGATTCACTTTAATAAATTTAAAAATTCATAAGGTTGCGACTGTTTGAAAGGTTGAGTAAATCAATGATCCTGGTTCATTTTCGACTGATTTGATGCTGAAACATATCGACGATTGAGATTCATTTTCGGCTATTTAGAAAAGGGATCAAATCAATGGTTTTGATTCATTTTCAGTGGTTGGGAGGTTGAGGCCGATCAACGACCAAGATTCAATCAAAGGTTTGCGATGTGAATATCGATGACCCAAATTGATCAGAGTTTGATAAAAAATTCTCTAAGTCCTAGAGTTGAACAAATGAAATTATCGATGGGCTGATGATCGGGTGTCGACTGGATTCGGTGAAGTGTTTTCAGTCACCAATGGAAATCACCAGTCGCTGATGGGTCGATGATCGAGCATCAGCTAGATTTGGCAAAGTGTTTTTATTCACAAATGGAAATCATAAATTGCTGATGGGTCGATGGTCAGGCGTTGGCCGATTCAGTGAAATGTTTCGGTTGAATAAGATAAATGGTTGATGGGCAGATGGTCAGGTGTCGACTGAATTGATGAAGTGTTTTGATCATCCAAGAAAAATGGTCGATGGCTGATGGAGAAAAGAGGGTTATGACATGTCATGCCACATCATTATCCACATGTCATGCCACATTAGCATCCATGTGTCATGCCATGTCAACCAAGTTGACACCTTATGATGACGTTTCATGCCACATCAACATCCACGTGTGATGCTACGTCAACCTAGAAGTGGTCGAGGACTGACGATTAGGTCAATCGAACTAGAGAAGAGTTTCGTTAGTCACCAGGGATGACTGACAATCCATTGGCTGATGGTTGGGCGTCGACCGAATTGGTGAGGAGTTTCATTCTCCAGTGAGAATCATCAATGACCAACGATTGATGGTCGGGTTGGCCAGTTTAGCATTATGTTGTGAATTGGTTGTCAAGGGAATGGATTGACGATGGATGGCCAGGTTGGCATATTGGGAAAAGTGTTGTGCATGCCCAAAGGAGAATTCCAATCGCTAATTCTTGATAGAGTCATATCAATGAATCATATTTCATCCGATCTGAGATCGACGACTTAGATTTAAAGGGTTGTTACAATAGTAAAACAATCAATTTTATATGAAATTTTCCAAATTTTAAAGGTCGTTAACTTGCAGGGCAATTTTGAGGGCCTAAATAGCTCTCTGAACACCAATCATTGATGGTCGATAGAGTCATATCAACGACTGATATTTCACCCAATCTGAGATCGACGACTTAGATTTAAAGGGTTGTTACAGTAGTTAAACAATCAATTTTATATGGAATTTTCTGAATTTTGAAGGTCGTTAACTTGCAGGACAATTTTGAAGGCCTAAACAATGTTTTGAGGAGTTCTAATTCTCTCATATGAGTTCTAATCTATTTTCAAAACAAAGGTCATATGAGAAGGTTATAACCAAAATAGTAAGGGTAAAATTTTGGCACCAATTTACTTATAAAGGGCATAACTCCATGCTCAAAAGTCCGTTTGGGGCTTAGGAGCAATCTACGGAAAGATTATGAACCATAAAAGACAGCCATGGAGCTAGATTTGGAATATGGGTATGTAAATATGTGTAGGAAGAAAAAGAAGACACATGTAGCATATAGGAGTAAATTGAGTAAAATAATCAAAACTTCTCTGGACCATAACTTTCAGCTCAGAGCTTGGATTTGAGAAAATGAATAGTTGTTGGAAAGATATTGAATAGTAGAAGATATCTGTCAACCCAAAATTTTGAATTGGAAACTAAAATTTTCCAGAAATTAATAAAGAGATTTATGTAATAGTAACATAGTGGAAATTGCAGCATGCAAATGTTGTAACTTTTCACTCATAACTCAAATTGAGGCATTGGTACAGTTATTGAAAAGTTGTTTCATAGAGGAATGCATTTAAGGAGTCAGATTTTTATTTGGTGCATTGTGTCCTTCATAAATTGGGATAAAAAGTAACTTGTATTCTAATTAATGAAATGTTTTATGCTATGCATGTTCTAACAATAATTTTTGCATGCACATTTCTTGCAGAATTAGAGGTATAGGAAAGAAAATTTTGTTCTTATATGAGGAATGGAGTTATGGATGATGCTCGAGGATATTATAGACACGAAGAGGATATTATAGGTCTCCATTTCAGCATGGGTAATGTCGAGATAAATTCCAATGGAAGAAGAGGTAGGTGGTAGCCTGTAACTATGAGAATCCTGCATAGGGAAGTGCATAGTTACAAGGATGATAATGAAAGGATTATGAAGGATAAGGAAGAGATACTTCAAATTTTGAATATGTTACATAGGGAAGTTAACGAAGACTCTGTCATCAAGCAAGAAACTAGTGCTAGACAAGTTTCCACATCCAAATCTCATAGCAAAAAGGATAATCATGGAAATGATACACAGTCAAGAAGCATGTGAAGGAACCATCATCCTCCAAAGGAGTCCACTAGAAGAACTCATGCAATTTTTGGGCCAGGAAGTAGCCCAAGTGTGTCTCATGTTCGAAAGTAGAGTAGAAGGCCCAAGGCAGACATCTTGCAAGATGAACTCAGGAAGATCAAGCCACCAAATTTCAATGGCGAGCACATGAAAGGAGAATAGGTCGAGGCCTGGTTGTTGGAAATAAAGAAATATTTCCAACATCTAGGCCCGAGGCAGACATCTTTCAAGGTGAACTCAGGAAGATCAAGCCACCAAATTTCAATGGTGAGCATAGGAAAGGAGAATAGGTCAACGCTTGGATGTTGGAAATGAAGAAATATTTCCAACTATGAGAAGCCTGCACAGGGAAGTGCAGAGCTACAGGGATGATAATGAAATGATTATGAAGGCTAAGGAATAGATACTTCAAAGTTTGAATATGTTACATAGGAAAGTTAACAAAGAATCTAACACCAAGCAAGCAAATAGTGATAGAGAAGTTTCAAGATCTAGATCCCATAGCAAAAAGGATAATCATGGAAATGATAGGTGGTCAAGAAGAATGAGCATGCACCATCATTCTCCAAAGAAATCCACTAGAAGAACTCATGCAAGTTTTGAGCTAGGAAGCAACCCAAGTTTGTCTCATGTTCAGAGGTATAGGATAATTCTTGGGGCATACATCTTACAAGGTGAACTCAGGAAGATCAATCCACTAACTTTCAATGTTGAGCACAAGAAAGGAGAAGAGGTCGAGGCCTGGCTGTTAGAAATGAAGCAATAGTTCCAGCTGCATGATTACCCCTCAAGTGTAGAAGTTAGAATTGAAACCTACCACTTGCAAGAAAAGACAACCATGTGGTGGGATCAACTTAAGCAAGCCAAGCACCTTTATGAGAAGAGGATCTCATGGAGGCATTTCAAAGGATATTTCCAAGAGAAATATTTGTATGAGCATTATTATGAAAGAAATATGAAAGAGTTTTTTGAACTCAAGTTGGGAACCATGTCAATGGAAGAATACGAGAAAAGGTTCATTGAATTGTTGAAGTATGTTGACTTTATAAAGGATGAGAATGTCAAAATCCAAAGGTTTCTAAGTGGGTTACCTTCTTTCTATAGTGATAAGATACAATATGATAACCCTAAAACTTTGGAAGAAGCCATAAGGAGAGCAAAGCATATTTATGAGCATAGCAGAGGGAGGAAAGTATTCCAAAAATATCAGAATGACAAGATGAAAGGGAAAAAGGATGAGAGGCAGAAAGGTTTTAAGCCACCCTTTTTCAAGAATAAATCCCAAGCAAATCAACAAGGTCAATCATCCCAAAATGAGAATAAGACTACAAATTCATTTTGGCAATGTTAAGGCAACAACCTGTACAATGTTGGGGATGCGAGGGAAATCACTTATATAGGGATTGACCTCACAAAGGATAAGGAATGAGGATTGTCCACAACATTGAGGAGGCCAAAACAATGGAATACATGGGAGGAAACATGCCAAAGATTTATGCATCCTTAGACAACAAACAATCAAAATATCAATCCCCCATGATTGAAGTGGAAGGTAAGATTGATAACCAACCCATAACAATTTTAATTGATTCTGAAGCTAGCCATACTTACATGAATGCTAATATTGTTGAAAAATTTCACTTGCAAAGGAGTAAGCATAAGAAATCTTGGTTAGTTCAATTAGCCACAAGAGCTAAAAGGAGAATAAATTAGTTGGTTAAAGATTGTCTAATAGACATGAATGGACTCAACATGAAGGTAGATGTAAACATCATACCATTGGGTTCATATGATTGTCTAATTGGCATGGATTGGTTGGAAAAACACCATGCTATCATAGACTGTTACAACAAGACAATCACTTGTATCGATGAATAAGGGAAACAAGGCAAGATTCATGGGATTCCAAGAGATGTAGTAGTTAGAGAGATTTAAACTATGCAGTTGAAAAAGAGATCCAGAAAGGGATGTCATATTTCTACAACCCATATGGAAGAGGCAGCGAGAGATAAAGTTGCAAGCATTGAAGACTATTCGGTCTTGAGGGATTTCAAAGATGTTTTTAGAGAAATCCCATGACTACCACCAAAAAAAGACATTGATTTCTCTATTGATTTGGTGCTAGGAGTTGCCTCGGTGTCCAAGACACCTTACAAAATGGGCACACCAAAATTGAAAGAGTTGCAGATGCAACTTGAAGAATTTTTAAAGAAGGGGTATATATGCCCAAGTGTGTCACCATAGGGAACCCCACTGGTCTTTGTAAAGAAGAAAGATGGAACCTTAAGGTTGTGTAATGATTTCAGATAGCTAAATAAGGTCACCATAAAGAACAAATATCCTTTTCCAAGGATTGATGATTTATTTGACCAGCTGAAAGATGTAAGAATATTTTCCAAGATTGACTTGAGATCAAGCTATCATTAAGTGAGTATTAAAGAAGAACACATCAACATGACAACATTCAGGACAAGATACAGGAATTGTGAATTCACGGTAGTACCATTTGGACTATAAAATGCTCCAATTGTTTTTATGTGTATGATGATTGGAGTGTTTAGGGAGTACCTGGATAAGTTTGTAATTGTGTTCCTAGATGATACACTCATCTACTCTAAGTCAGAAGAGGAACATGAGCAACATTTAAGAATGGCATTGCAAATTCTAAGAGAGCATAAAATGTATGTTAAGCTAAGTAAGTGCATCTTTTATCAAAATAAGATTCACTACTTAGGACATATCATTTCAGCAGAGGGGATAGCAGTTGATCATGAGAATATAGAGGCCATTAGAGGATGGCCAATGCAAAGAAATGTGAAATAGGTTAGATCATTAATGAGACTTTTCGGTTATTATTGAAGATTCATAAAAGGATTCTTAAAGATTGCAAGCTCAATCACTTCTTTACAAAAGAAGGGAATGGAATTTGAATGGACTTCCAAGTGTGAAGAAAGCTTTCGGTAGCTTAAAGACATATTGACAAGTGCGCCAATCTTGAATATTGCAGATATGGATGAAGATTTTATTGTGTGTATGGATGCATGTTAGGAAGGGTTCGATGGAGTCCTCAGTCAAAAGGATCACGTGGTATGCTATGAGTCCTGAAAATTAAAAGAGCATGAAAGAAATTATGCTACCCATGACCTAGAGTTAGCAACAATTGTACATGAATTAAAAATGTGGAGACATTACCTCATAGGTAAGAAATTTGAGCTAAGGACAAACCATTGTGGTCTAAAACATTTGTTTGGACAACCAACATTGAATGCTAGACAAACTAGATGGCTAGAATTTATGAGTGAATATGACTTTGAAATTAGGCATATAAAGGGAAAGGAAAATCAAGTGGTTGATGGACTCAACAAGAGATCTCATGAAGTGCATTGTATCAATTAACATGTACAGGACTGATATAAAAGATAAAATTATTGAAGCTGTAAATTTAGATCAACAATATCTCAAAATAAAAAAAACATTGCAACCATGTAATTTTCAACAGAAATTTAATTATTGTGAGTTGAAAGAAGATGAAATTCTCATGTACAAAGGAAAAGTATATGAATTGAATTCCAAGGAGTTGAAAAATGCAGTGTTGAAGGAAATGCACAATGTGCCATATACTGGACATACATGATATCATAAGACAACTGCAGTTGTAAGAAGCCAATACTTTTGGCCGGGAATGAAGAAAGAAGTGGCTAATTACATAGCCAAATGTCTAGAATGTCAGGAAGTGAAGACATAGCATGGGAATCCAACAGGGTTGTTGCAACCATTGCCCATCCTAAAAAGGAAGTGGGAATTTGTCACAGTTGATTTTATTACAAAGCTACCGAGAACAATGAAGCAACATGATTCGATCATGGTGGTGGTGGATAAATTGACTAAGGAAACTCATTTTATTCCAGCGAAGACTACACACAAGGCAACAAATATTGAATAAATTTATATGAAAGAAGTTTCCAGGCTATATGGGGTGCGTAAGGAAATAGTTTCAGATATAGATCCAAAGTTTACTTCAAATTTTTGGAAGGTTTTGTTCAAAGGCTTTGGGACAGATCTAAATCTTAGTGCATTGTATTCCCAGAGTCCGATGGGAAAACAAAGAGGACTACCAGAATAATTGAGGACGCGCGTAGATTGTATGTGATGGACCAACCATCAAAGTGGGAATATTATATCCATTTAGTTGAATTTTCCTACAACAATGGGTATCAGGACTTATTAAAAATGAGTTTGTTTGAAGCATTGTATGGCATAAAGGTGTAACACATTGGTGAGTTGGGATAATCCATAAAATAGAGCAGTTGTTGGGCTAGAATTGTTAAAGGAAATGGAAGAGAAGATGGAAAATATCAAGTGGAATTTAAAGGCTACCCAGAATAGGCAGAAAAGTTATGCATACATGAATATAGTGTTTAAAGATAGGGCCAATTGCATACATGGTAGCATTTCCCGCATCCATGAGAGTGCATAATGTATTTCACGTGTCATTATTAAAGAAAGATGTGCATGAGCCTAACCACATAATTTATGGAATGTGATCCAGGTGGAACACGAAGGGGATTTCTGGGTGGAACCAGTAAGCATCCTGGACTGAAAATTCAAAGTGCTCATGAATAAGGCCATAGGGTTGGTAAAGGTTCAATGGGCCTACTACGGTCCTGAAGATGCTACATGGGAGCATGAAGAAAACATGCAGGAAGAATACCCAATTTTTTTTGACAATTTCAAAGAAAATAGAATGTAAGACTCCATTTTGAGTAGCTAGAGTTCCAAAACCACATCTTAGAGTCATAGCCAACTAGTTGGGGACCCTGATAAAAGAATGACTCATTCCTTGGGTTAATCCTGATAAAAAAATGGTACATTCCTTTTATTATCCCTGATAAACGAATGGTGCATTCCTTAGGTTGGTGAGTTGAGAGGAACAAGAGATTATGCTTGGAAGTGCTGCTGGAGTTGTGAAAGTGCATAATTTTATTTTCTAAGTATTGTGTTGTAAATTTTCATATATGTATATTGACACAGTGTGCACTGAGGATGGTGCACAATTGTAGGGGAGGGGGAATGTAACATCCCCACTATATTCCCTAGTTTAATTAATGTTGAATTTAGATATAATATGTGGCTATAGCCAAGCGAAGTAATATGAAAATTGTGTTTCTGAATGTTAACAATAAATTGTGATGCCAATTGCTAAGGGGGACATGGATAGATATGGGGGATGAATTAATCTACAAGAGAAGGGAGGGTCTAGGAGAATGTCTTAGAGGGGTCCCAAGGAGGGATTACCCATGTATATTAATTCAACCTATTTCCCTAAAGTTTATATTTGTATATGAACCTTCTAATTTATGATTGAGTGTTCCCAAAGCCAATCATTAAATACATGTAAGAGGGTGGGTGTGAGTGGTCACATCCCATAGTTATTGGGATCATGGAGGGTTGAGTAAAATCAACTTGGGGAAGTGTGTGAGTTAAGCAAGTAAGCCAAGGAGAGGAAATTCGTATGGGTAGCTACAACAATTTTATGTAATCAAATTTTAGGCATGAAAAACAAGTAGAGAGCAAGCAAGAGAGATTGGAGATTGAACAACCATGGAGGG
>JASDQU010735988.1:125408-155770 GCA_032191745.1 Picea mariana | reverse complement strand
TTGATTCTGGCAGTACTCATAATTTCATTCACTATAAATTAGCCAAAGATCTCAATTGCTTTGTATATCCAGCACCAGAGTTTCAAGTAATGATTGCAGATGGAGGAACTATCAATTGCTCAGGAAAATGCAATAAGATCAATCTTACTATGGGGGAATATGTAATGAATAGTCCCATGATTTCTATACCCATGGGTGGTGCTGATGTTGTACTAGGAATACAATGGTTACAATCATTAGGAATAATGGCTTTTAATTTTCAAGAACTTTTCATGAAATTTTCATTGGAAGGAAAAGAAATTGAACTAAGAGGTATCACAGGGAAACCCGGTAAGGTGATAAGCTCTAATGGCATGACAAAATTATTGAAAAAGGGGAATCAAGGTGTTATTGCACAATTATGCTCACTAGATGTTCAAACATCAAAGCCATCTGTTCCTCTAGATCTCCAAGGGATCATTGATAAGCATTCCAAAGTATTTGAATATATTCCCAAAGGTCTTCCACCCACTCGAAATCATGATCATGATATTCACCTAATTCATGGGAGTGTTCCTCCTAACATCAGGCCATACCGATACCCTTATGCCCAAAAGAGTGAAATTGAGCGCATGGTTGAAGAAATGTTAGAGGCTGGCATTATTAGACCTAACCAAAGTTCTTACTCTACATCGGTGGTAATGGTATTCAAGAAAGATGGCTCATGGTGTATGTGTCTATATTATAGAGAGCTCAACAAGATCACTATTAAAGATAAGTTTCCCATTCCTATCATTGATGAATTGTTAGATGAACTACATGGTGCAATCTATTTCACAAAGTTGGATCTTCGTTCAGGGTATCATCAGATTAGAATGAAGGAAGAACATATCCCAAAAAAAACAATCCAAACTCAAGAAGGCCATTATGAATTTTTGGTCATGCCTTTTGGCCTTACAAATGCACCTTCCACATTCCAAGGGTTGATGAATTCCATTTTCAAGCCCTTCCTTTGAAAATTTTTGTTAGTATTTTTTGATGATATACTAATCTATAGCAAGTCTTGGGAGGATCATGTGCAGCATGTTGACAAGGTGCTACAACTACTAAAAGAGCAACAACGATATGCCAAACCATCCAAATGTTTCTTTGGAGTGAAGGAGGTAGAGTATTTGGGTCATATTGTATCTCATTAAGGTGTCAAGGTAGACCCTAACAAGATTAAGGCCATGATGGACTGGCCATTTCCAAAAACATTGAAGAATCTTAGAGGATTTCTGGGTTTGACAGGTTACTACCGCAAGTTTGTTCGACACTATGGAAGAATAGCAACACCTTTAATGACACTAACTAAGAAGGATTCATTTTCATGGACTCCAGAGGCAACTAAAGCTTTTGAACAACTTAAAGAGGTGATGTGCAAAGCTCTTGTCTTGACCACTCCAGACTTCACAAAAACCTTTATTTTGGAATGTGATGCCTCGGGAAATGAAATTGGTGATGTCCTCATGCAAGAAGGAAGGCCCCTAGCTTTTGAAAGTCGACCACTCAAGTGAAAGGACTTACACAAACCCATTTATGAGAAAGAAATGATGGAAATACTACATGCATTGAAGAAATGGCGTCCTTACCTAATAGGTAGGCACTTCAAGGTCAAAACAGATCATGATAGTCTTAAATACTTCTTGGAACAAAGACTATGTTCAGAAGAACAACAAAAATGGGTAACCAAGATATTGGGTTATGATTTTGAAATCGTCTATAAAAAAGGGAAGCAAAATGTTGTGGCATATGCACTCTCAAGGAAGGATGAAGATGTTGAAGCCTTTCTCTGTGCTATCTCGACCATCCAACCCGATTGGATAATAGAAGCAAGGGATGAATGGAAGAATGACGAAAAAGTGTGGACTCTCATTCAAAGGTTGCAACAAGATTCCAATACATCAGATACATTTACATGGAAAAATGATTCACTATGGTACAAATATCGCTTATATTTATGTAAGAAATCCCAAATCAAACAAAAGGTACTATTGGAATTGCACACCTCTCCAGTAGGAGGGCACTCGAGATTTTTAAAAACCTACCGTAGGGTCAAGAAGGAATTTTTTTGGGATGGAGTTAAAAATGATATTCAAAGGTTTGTGGCAGAATGTTTGGTTTGCCAACAAAATAAGGTGGAAACAATTAAGACCCCGGGTCTTTTACAACCATTAGCCATCCCGAGTCAGCATTGGGAGGAGGTTTGCATGGATTTCATCACAGGGTTACCGAAGTTTGAAGGAAAGAGTGTCATCATGGTGATTGTTGATAGACTGACCAAGTACACACACTTTTGTGCACTCTCTCATCCCTTCAAAGCTAGTATATTTGCCACCGCATTCATGGAGACAGTTCAAAAGCTACATGGCAGCCCAAATATTATGGCAAGTGACAGAGATCCCATCTTCACTGGACATTTTTGGACATAATTATTTTCTTGTTTGGGTACTCAATTGGCTCATAGCTCATCCTATCATCCTCAATCTGATGGACAAACCGAGATAGTGAACAAATGTCTGGAAGGCTACCTTCGTTGCTTTGTCTCTGATAAACAAACACAATGGTTCAAATGGTTACCCTTGGCAGAATGGTGGTATAACACTTCCTTTCATACTGCAACAAAAATGAAACCATTTATGGCACTCTATGGATACCACCCTCCTTCCATCACTTCTTCTCTAAAAGAAAAATCTAAGGTTCAAGCAGTGCAAGATCACATAGAGCATCAACAACAAGTTCTCCAAATATTAAAGGAAAACCTAACCATGGCACAAAATCGTATGAAACAACAAGCAGATCAACATCGTAGTGAAAGAAGTTTTGAAGTAGGGGATTGGGTGTTTTTAAGACTACAACCATACAAACAGATGTCCCTCAAGCAAGCCAAGAAGGATAGTAAATTATCACCAAAGTACTATGGCCCTTATAAGGTGTTGCAAAAGATTGGTACTATGGCATACAAATTGGAGTTGCCTACATCTTCACGAGTACACCTAGTTTTCCATGTTTCATGCTTAAAGAAGGTTATAGGTGACAAGATCCCAGTTCAAACTATATTGCCAGAACTTGACGAGGAGGGAAAAATCATATTGGATCCTGAAGCCATCACTGACACAAGAATTCGCCAGCTGAGGAATAGATCCATTTCAGAGTATCTCATTAAATGGAGGAAACTATCGGCTGAAGATTCCACTTGGGAAGATGAGTCTTTATACAGAAGCATCTAGATTTACTCAAGCGTTGCAGACAACACTTGTCTCAAGGGGAGGGTCATGTTAAGCCCTAAATAGTGGTTCATTACCCCTTAATTAGGGCATATTATATTAGTAATGTTATTTTATTTATGTCAGCTTTAGTCCATTAGTTGTAATTATACCTCTAGTCTCCTATATATACCAAGGAGACATTTTCATTTTGAATCATCTTGTAATTGTACATTTATGTGGGCATAAGGAGGTTGCCTCCTCGAAGAGGCTTATTATCGGAGTTTCTCTCTTTTTCAAGGCGTTGAGTACTTATTCTGAGGTTTTTCTATGCTATATTGATATTTGGTTCTTAACGGTGACATCATAACATGTCAAGATCTTGTTGGTTATGGGATTATAACCTAAAAAAAAAATTAAAATAACGGGGGGGGGTATGACCCTGTTATATAAGTAAATGATAAATAACAAAGATAGTCATGTATGAAACCATGACATGGATGGTTAATCTATAGTGTCACACAAGTATCCAATGAACTTCCTACTTGTAATTAATGTTTGGACTGCAACCTTTTTACTAACACTAAGGAGCACCACAAAATTATACTCTTGGTGTAGTGTTTAGGTCGAAAAGGAAGGCATCCAAATAGTTGACCAAGCAATAGGAAGTGTATGGATGATGTGTTGGAGCATTGGCCAGACCTTCCAATTCACCCTTGTAGGATGCATGACTTAGAGAAAGTGCATTCTGGAGCCAATGCAAGGGTTCATTGAATAGATATGCATGGATATATTATGAAAGTGTGTAAGTGGTATAGTTACACTCATGCATGATAGAGTTGTTTATGCTTGAGTGCATTTGTTGAATGCATTTTGGTGAATATATGCATATAAGATATTTAATAGAAATGATTATGCTAGCAGCTGAAATTCTACAATTATTATTGACTCCTAGAGTTGAGAACATTTTAGGCACTGTTAGATATTGCAACAAGAGAGTTGCAAGTTAAAGTAATCACATGAAGATGGATTACAAGAAATCTCCGTCAAGGAAACAAAGTAATAATGGATAGAGAAGGAAAAGTTTAGTTGTCAATAATACATGTGTAGGGAATGACAAGTTCACTGCAATTACTAAATAGTTTGATAGTTGTGTTGAATTGTTAAGTCTAGACAATTCTAAGATCACTTTGTAAGATTTTGTACATGTTGCAATACAAGTATATTGTACAGGAAGCACTAATAATCTATTTGGATGAATGCAATATGGAAGTACTACAGGAAAAGTAGTCTCAAATATGACACTGTTGAAAGCCATAATAAAGGATAATGCTTACTACTACAACAACAAAGAAAATATGAGAGGGAATCTCATATTTGGGAAAAATTTCAAATTTCCTTATGAAACAAATTTAATTTCTAAATGAAATTGTTATGGTATTATCTCATGTTGATTGTATATGTGTGATACAAATGAGATGATGGTTATTGAAGCTGGAATGCTTGGGAAGAAAGGATACTATTGCGACACTGAAGTCCTATGATTGCAAAAGAAAAATAAATATCCTTAGTGGGGGTCTGGAGATGAGTTGGCACTCTTCTTTTGTGTGAAATCCTTGGCAAGATGGATCAATGAAGGACCGTGTTGCAGTGAAAGGAAGCGTAATTTTGGAAGGGTGAGTGCAGCAAGGAAGAGGCAGCTCAAGAATGCTACAGTGGGCCGAATTATTTCATGAAGCAACTCTGTGGAATAGAGAAAAGGACTTCCAGTTGCAGTATGGAGACATGAATCCAGTGATTGAAAAGAAGAGCACGAGAAGGATAAAAGGCTTCAATCGCAAAGGCATGGAGTTTGTTTGAATAATTTTGAATGTACATTGTATATAATGCACTGAGGACAACACATAAATAAAGGGGAGGGGAATGCAATACCCCTAGGTTGGACCCCAATTGTAAATGTATATATGTTTATAGGCTGGTGAGCCAGGATATTATAGGCCAGAGTGCCTATGTGATTACTAGGCCGAAGAGCCTAGATGCTAAATGCCAAAGATCCTTTTATTGTAACATGTAATCATTCATACTAGTAATGAAAAACACATCATTGTTGCAAACCAACCCAACAAAAGCGTATAGGGGGATAAACTCCACTAGAAAGGGAAAGGGGGGCTAAGAGTCTAAGGTTAAGGGGCTAAGCTAAGGGGGCTTAAACGTAAGGGAATATTATATTCCTTAAAAGTTTAAAGTATGGGATAATATGTTATCTTAAGTTCCCAAAGAGAGGGAACGAATTACATGTAGGGGAAAAAAGTTAGTCCCTTATGTTCCAAGTGTCACATAGGGCACATGCATATATAATTTGAGAATTTAATGTAATGGCATGATCATTCATTGATTCTTACTCCATCGTTCCATCATCCTTACCTAGTTGTGATACTTTGCAACCATACCTATACATAGGAGTTGTTTCTAGCTAGTGACCTGGTATTTTGCGCTGAAGAGGCGGTTTGTCAGGCCCATGTGATATTGAAGAAGCGGGTTGTCAAGCTCGTGTGCTATTGAAGAGGCATGTTTTCATACCAGTTAGCATTCTTTTGAGTTAAGAGAACTACTGGGAATTAATTTCCTAGGGTTCCAACATGCAACTACATGGCTATGAGACTTCTTGTACAACATGTTGCTGAAGTCATGGAAGGGAAGTGGGGCAGCTGAAGGACTGTTGAGCAGAGAAGGGGCACACTTCCTGGGGTGGGACATGCATGTAGGGAATGAGG
Source organism: Picea mariana (assembly GCA_032191745.1). Classification (NCBI taxonomy): domain Eukaryota; kingdom Viridiplantae; phylum Streptophyta; class Pinopsida; order Pinales; family Pinaceae; genus Picea; species Picea mariana. The sequence goes on along the minus strand of JASDQU010735988.1, from coordinate 149,772 downwards.
GACTGTAGGTTGTTTGCTAAAGTTGGCACCTGAGTCTGAGTTTTTCTTTTATCTGAGATACCTTAGCCTGGATTAGTATTCCTTTGCCCTGGTGGAGTTTAGTGCCAGCTCGGGGGTGACCCACTCATGAGAGTTATGAGAAGTGCGGTTTATGGCTGGGAGGAATGTGGAAGGTTTGCATGCAGTTGGTGTTTTTACAACAACAAGCATGTGTTCATCTAATGAGTATTATTTTACTGTTTGTCATAATTATATTTACATGTGGTTACTGTGTGTAATGTACTTATTTCTGTTGCTTAAATTGTATATATAAGCATCAGTTAATGTATGGTATTATTTTGCATAACTCTGTTCATATGCAGAGCAATTTTGTTTATTAAAATTATTGGTATCAAAGGTCAAAATTCTTATGTGGCATTGCCCAACAACGAGCTGAGGATGTTACACAAGTCCTCACACATGTGCATGTATGGGAATCAATGTTGATCCATTGGTGAACTAATCGTTTCCCTCATGTACTTGAATCGTTGTATGTACTTTCTTATTTTTGGAACCAATTGGTCCATCCTATTGGCCGCTTTGACTTCATAAACCGTATACTTTTTCATCTGCTCACATTCCATGGTAGTGATTGCCTTTATATATTATTCACTCTTCTGATCACTTTGTTGAAACTCAAACATCACCTCATCTAAATCCCAAAAATCATTTGGTGACCCAAACTTTGGTAGTTGAAGATCTGCCATGTCTTCGTTGATATTTTCCCATGATTTGAGGCATGCTAGCCATTATTTTTCTATTTTGTTTTTTGGATCAATAGCCAAATATACCTAGTACTCTGGTGCTTTGTGCATTCTTTTGATACTATCATCTGTTAGAATTCTAATATCGTGATCCTCACTTCCCCTAGCCTTATGGATTTCCCTAATATATTCTATTTGATCCACTGTCATGGCTTCCCTTTCATCCATTTAAGCATTTATTTATATGCCACACCACAGAATAAGGTTTATTCTTGGTAATCCACAATCCTCTTCACATATGCATCTCTAATTAGCTTGTACTTATTCTTTTTTCCTAAAAAGTCTGCTTTTAATATCAACGTAGCTTCAATAGTGTCCTTATAGTCTTCTACCTAATAGAATGCAACTAAATAATTTGAAATACGAGAGGAAGCATTAGGACTATTGTTGGACAAATAATCATCCTCTGAAGATGTCCAGGTGATGGTAGGCATGCTCGAGCCACTAGGTAAAAAAAATTGGGAAGGAAAGGGTGAAAATTGAGCTTTGAAAGGAAAAATCGGAGGTCCAGAGATTAACTCCTCTGATGCAAATCAGAGGAGTTTGTATTAAGTGCTCTGATACATTTGTGAAGTTGCTTGAAAACTCTTTGATCGACAATATTAAAAACATCTCCTCGGACGTACATCAGAGGAGTTACCTCTAATAGTTCTGCTAATCCATCGGAAGAGTTTGTGTGTGAACTCCCGAAACCTTATGTGGATCGACAAAGTTAATTGTAAATACTCCAATTATATCAGAGAAGTTAACATGAACTCCTCTGATATAATCGAAGGAATTACTATTAAAGGTTTCGAGTGATTGAAAAATGCGAAGAGGTTGTTTGTGACTTCTCTGATCGCATCGAAGGAGTTAATAAGAACTCCTCTAGTGTGTTCGAAGGGATTAAATACAACACTTCAGATGTAAATAACCCTAAGGGTTTCATAGGGAAAGGGTGAGGGTTTTTCTTAGCATTTTGTGCTAGGAATGAGTCCATGGTCGGGTTTCAATGGAGATCCTATCAAAAGGCATCCTCAAGATTCAAAAATATAGTATAAAGAAATATCATATGTATACAAATCCGAGTGAAAAAAAAAGATCATAATTGTGGGGGATTCTAAGGGAAAGGTCGGATGTTAGTTAAGAGATGGCGTGTAAGGAGAAAAAGAAGAACAAAACGTAAACCTAACCCTAGTAAAATAAAAATGCAAATATACCCTTACCTGACAACCTAGCACCACGTGGAGCGTGTTGACTAGTTGTGGGTTCGAACAAGAATGACTCAGTGCGCTCTATGGGACTCTCTTCATCTTTCTCGTTTGGCATGATAATGGAAATCACTTGGTAGTAGTTTATATAGACCAAAAGAAATTTTGCATTAAATGTGTGGTTGGTGAAGTGGTTGAGTTCGGAGGACTTGTCAACAAGTTCTTCGATGAACATCAAAGAGCTTAGTGGAAATCCCTCTAATGTTCATCATAGGACTTGTTCTCAATTCTTCCGATGTCATCGAAGATCCTGGGGGAAACTCCTCCGATGTAGATCAGAGGAGTTAGAACTAACTCCTCCGATTTACATCGGAGGAGTTACTATTAACTCGTGCGATGGGTAACAAAAATTGGTGAGGAAAGGAGAAACTCCTTCGATGTGAATCGAAGGAGTTAGAAGAACTCCTTTGATTCTCATCGGAGGAGTTAATATTAACTTTGTTGATTTCCTCTACTTATCTTAAAAAAAAAAATTCTCAAGTGCTTCCTTTTTTAACTTGATTTTCTAAGGCAGACAAGATTTCTCTAAGGATATTAAGGTAGAGAGAGACCAAAGAAAATTTCTCTTAAGCATAAAAAGAGGGGCTCCATTTTCCAAAAGCTATGCAGAATAAAAAATTAAGAATGAAAATGGAGGGTTGTAGTGGTTGTCACAACAAATTTCTAATCCAGATTATGATAGATTTATGAAAAAAATATTTTACATTTGCAATCCGAGCCTAAAGGTATTTTCCCTGACTAAGTCCCCACATGTTTTTTGTAGCCAAAACCTTGAAGAAAAAGAAATTTTTCTTTAAACCTCAACCACCTAAGGCTTTTAGTTTTGGTAGCTTCTACCATGAGGCAAGCACCTTTGGTTTTCTGTCCTCACTTCATCCCAAATGAAACATAAATATAGGATCTAGGCTATAGAGGCCCACTATATTAAGATAGCTTCTAGGACTACCTTGACCGGAATTAAATGTCTTGTTCTTGAAATCCATTTGTTGCGCCATGCGTGAACTTTCTCTTTGAGTTTTTCCAAAAGATAAAGCCCATGATTTTTCCAATAACTATTGGATTTGAGTATGAAACCCATAAACTTAAATCCTATCCCTAAGGCCTCTTCCCGGAGCAAGAGTTTTTGTGAAATTTCAAAGTTCTCCTGTTCAAAAATCCCCTGGGAACACAAAGAGGATTTTCTTGTGTTGATGCACATTCCATTTTCCTTGAAAAAATAGAGAGTAATTCTTCTAAATGCTTCATAAAGATGACATTTCCTTCACAAAATATGAGTATGTCATCAACAAAAAAGTAAGTGAGAGATTGTGCAGCTTGGGCTTATGGTGATACCTTTGAGTCTACCTTCGACATAAGCTACCTTCAAGACTCTACTCAAACCTTTAGCAACTAAAAGGAAAAGAAGGGGAGAGAGTGAGAACCCTTTTCTTAGGCCTTGTTCCATGTTAAATAAGGGTGAGGCAAACCCATTGATTAGGATATCAAAGGATGGAGTGTTGATGTAGTCCATGATCCAAGTGACAAAAGAGTGGCATAAGCCCAAGTGAATGAGAATCAATTTGAGATACAATCAATTCACCCTGTCAAAAGCCTTTGAGAGGTTGACCTTAAGAGTCATGGATTTTGGTTACCTATGTGAATGGAGTGCATGCCTTTTTGTGCAAGACCAATGGCCTCATGTATTTGTCAACCTTGTAGAAATCCAAACTACTCAGACGAGATATGGGTGGAAAGAAAATCCTGAAGCCTTCGATTTATTATATTCATGATAATTTTATAAATGTTGTTACATAAACATATTGGCCTAAATTGTTCGAAAGTGGAAGGATTTTCAAATTTGGGTATGAGAGCTATGAAGGTGAAGTTGAAGGTTGCTAGAATTATATCAGTGGATTAGGCATACTCTACCACTTTTGACATATCTTCACCAAAAGTTTCAAAACAAGCAATGAAGAATTTCATTGGTAGGCCATCCAATCCTGGAATTTTGTCCTTCTTGAAGGAATAAAGAACCCTTTGGAGTTCTTCCTTTGAGATGTTTTTCCATCAGTTGTGCATTCCCCTCCTGGTCTATAAAACTTGGGAAACATAAGGCCATGTCGAGAATAGCCTCTATGGTTACTAGGGAATCTACATTATAAAAATCATTGAAATGGTGTACCCCTACCTCTGTTATCTTTGCAAATGAGGTTGCTTGTCTCCCATTTTCCCTATTGATTCCCCAAGTTGAGGTTATCAACTTTCTGTTATTTGAAAACTTATTAAAAAATTTAGTATTTTCATCACTCACTTGTAGCTAGATAGCTCCACTGTATATCCTCCATTCTTACTATTTTTGCAGCAATATTTTCCTTCTGGATTCCTCCAAGTATTTCAGGAGGTCTCGTTGTTGATCAGAAAATTTGTCTTTCCCCTCCTCTTGAAGTAGAGTTTGAAGTTTGATTTAAATATCCTTCAAAGCTCTATTGTCATGATCTCGTTTCCTTTTTGACAAGGAGATTGCAACAAATTTTGATCTCTTTAGGTTTTCAAGAAATTGTAAGGCAAGGAATTCTAGGAGAGATACATCAAAGGGCCTCCAACAATATTTGATTTTTTCGATAAAATATGGCTCCTACAACTAAGACAGATTAAGTTTGAAATCATTGAGAGGCATGTCTACGAAGGGGGATACTTACAATAATATTGGGGTTATGATCATAGTCTCCTCTAGAAGAGACCCTTTACTAGACTCTGAAGGTTGCTTCCTTTAATGCCTCAAAGACTAGGAATTTATTAAGTCTCTTTACCACCCTTGCTTTCCCTAATGTAAGATTCCTCCATTTGGATGTAAGCTTTGTGGGTTGGATGTACATAAATCCTTCCTCTTTCAACTAGGAAAGGAAAAACTCTATAAGTGGATCTAACTAGGCAGTCAGACCCCATACTTCACTGGCACCTAGAGTGAAATTTAGGTCCTTGACCAATTCAACAATACCATCTTTTAGTAAAGGGTTTTGAAGAAAGGATTCCCAAAAATACTTACGGTATGAGTAAGGCCCATAAATGTTTACACTAAAAAATTCCAAATGTAGCTCCTGTGAGTAAAACATTGTTCCCACACCACCTCTGATGGCCCAAGCATTTTACGGTAAAATAGATTATTTCCTCCAATCATTGAGGAGTCTAGTGGATCATCCTTGAGCTTCCGTGGATAAAATATCCCATTATGGAAGGGAAGGAGCAAGGTATTTAATAGCTCTATCTCCACACATCATAGATTCTTGAAGAAAAATGATAGATGTGTTGAATACACAACACACCCTTCTAAAAAAATTTCCAATTTTAGGGGACCACTTTCTTTTTATCAGTCTATATTCCTTTTTGTTTTACTTTTATAAACTCCATATTGGTTTTCTCATAATTTATGCATTTTTTCTCTCGTTTTTCTTCATATTCAAAAACATAAAAAAACTCCAAAGAAATTCCCATGATTTCACAAGAAAGGAAAATAAAAGAAATAATTTAAAAGGGCCTCAAATGCAAGGTTTATTCGGATTACCTATAGGTCCATCAAGGATCTAGGCAAAAATAATAAGGCATATAACTACCCAAACTACTGATGTCGATGCAGGCCTTAATAAAATATCGATGAACCATCAACATTAGAGGAATCTTGAATGAGTGTCAAATGAGAAATATTAAATATTTCCGTGATCACCAATAAGCCATCGTGTGTAGGTAGAAATCACAGTAAGTCTGGAAACAAGCATACAAAGGATTTCCCAGGTCGTCGATGAACTATCAGGCGTCGAAGAAACTCTTATAAATTTGAAAAAAACAAACGTTAACCTTTCACGTTGATGATTGATGAACTATTTAATGTGCAAATATTGCCAAGTGCCGAAGATGTATCCTAGTCGTCCGATCATGAACAAGGATGAATCGTAACCATTCATACTTCCACATGATTTTTGTTTCCTTCAGTGACCGTACAAGTCCACGTCACCATTTGTAAAGGTTCATGTCACATTCCACGTCATTGACCGTACTTCATACCTACCACGTCAGCCTACCACATTACCATATGGGTACACGTCAACATGCCATGTCATCTTATGTACGGACAACAGTTAATGGTGGCATTTAAACCTACAAATCTATAAGATCTTATTAAAATGATTAAGATTATGTCTAAGATTTGGCCCTGGAACCTTTAAATTTGAGCTCTTGTTTTTATTGATGTTATTTGTGATCAAGTGTCTAAGAATTCATTGCAGAGAAGACTTGTGTTTGAGGCTAATTGATCGATTAGGTTGTTTTCTACATCTGGTTCTCCGCATCATCAATTATGGTAATTTTTCTTCTGTTACAATTCTTCTTCAAACATGTTTTGCATCGAACACTTCATCATCGTGATTTATTTTTAAATTGGGATTAAAAGAAAATGATAATTTCCTAATGATTGGTTTATTAGACAGGAAAAATTTCGCCAAGACTAACTACCCCTCGACAATCCCCAAAGACACTAAAAGGAAAAGGTATTCAACTTGGTGAAGCATCTACTCCTATACTATCGGAAGGAGTAGAGCCATTGAAGAATGTAGAGCCAATGATCAAGGTTCCTTTAAATAAGGCTTTCGTTCAACCACCTTTATACATAGATACCAAGCCAACCATTGGAACTAAGGTTCTCTTTCCTACGTTGAATGAACTTTTCAGTAAATTTAAGGATGAAGATTACATTGCATCAACACTGCACAACAACCCAACGACTAGGGAATTTAATAGATGATAAGGTTTTCTCAAATGTCTGTCGTGCTTGGCTACATATGGTTGTAGCAAGGGCTCCTATCTTTCCATGCATCGAAGCATTAGAATGGATTATTAGCCACATTGACAATAAGAACTACAAAATGAACGATGATCAAGGGTAGTTTGTGGGAATGGTTCTCCCTCTTGATATTAGCAAGTATTACAAGTTGCCTAAGCCTAACGTATTACTCAACAATGTTTCTATAATAGCATTTCATAGGCAACATGATGTGGGAAAACTAGTGGCTAGTTGGTGGAAGGAAGACAAAAAAATCGTTAATAGGTATTTGGGATGGTACAATGTAACAGGTATGAGGGAACCCTATATGTATGTTATGATCTTGATTTTTCAGCTATATGGTGAGAAGGATTTCCCACGGTTCACTAAGGCTTGGATGCCATTAGCATACACATTGGATACTATCGGAAAAATTTCCAATTGGAGTACCATCATTGCAAAACAACTCAGTGGCTGAATTCCACAGGCTCAAAACCATTTGTTAGGTGAGGTGCCCTCATTTTACATGTCCTCTTATTTGTTATATGTTATGTGTGCCAGGAATATCTTCTCTAAGATAAATTTGAGTTGGAAAATGCCATGACCACCTGTTCATGTATACTTTAGCATGTTGTGGGAGAATAGATATAAGAATTCATACTCTATGATATCTGACCTATTCCTGGCTCAACTTTATTTCATCATCTTTCACCAAGAATGTCCTAGGTAATCAAAACAAGCAAATAAGATCATGTTAAATATGGAGAATTGGTATATCGAAGACAAACACACATGCATATAAATTTTCAGAGAAACTGGCTCCCCTCACCTGTTACCTACATATGTCCCTGAAAAGATCGTGTTAGGTGAAATATGTTACCAAACCATTCTTAAGGGGTTCAATGCTTCCTTGGTCAAAGACAAAAATAGACTTTTAATTCCCCATGGCTTTCAACTTGGATATTACTTCGTTGGGGATAATCCACATGGTAGGAAGGAGGGTTTAATTCATGTAGAATGGAAATTTGAACATGGTAGGTACTAAATGAATGACCCCAGAGGTCTGGTGCATAAGCGTACTAAGCAGGTTGTTGTTAATTGGCCTTACACCTATGAAAAATGGGATGAAGAGGTGTTTACTAAAAATGCACAAAATTGGGCTAGGGTCTTAGAAATGAAAGCTACTCCCACTCTCACGATCGTCAAAACTTTCTCTTTGGATGAAAAGATAAAGGTTATGATGCAGAGTGTTGCAGTTGTGATGCAAAATGTGACAATTGAGAGAGAGGAAGAGGAATCTAGGAGAGCAGAGGAAATGCAACTAAACATAGTCACTGAGCATCAATCCATAGACGAAGAGCATAATAGAGTAGATCAAGAATAGGAGCTTTAGCAAAATATAAATGAAGAGTTGCCTAGGAAAGATGCAAAGGAAGATACTCAAGAATAACTTGAACAAAGAAGTGAAAAAGTTGAAGCAAAACAAAGAAGAAAGCCTCTAGAGTAGCAAAGGAGTAAGGAGAAGGAAGAAAAGGATAAGTAAGAATTTCTAAGACAACAAGAATTATAGGAAAATAAAAAAAGAGGAAGGAAAAGGAAAGAGATGGAGGAAGCTCAATAGCTTACAGAAAAACCTATTGATTAGTCAACATAGGCTCATCCTGCAGAAATCCCTCCCAAGAACATAATAGATTTAACAAGGGATGTGGAGGAGGAGGTAGTGAAAACAAAAGTCTCGATAGAAAATGAAGCCAATAAAAATGTTGAAAAAACATATCATGCTAATCAAGGTGTTGAGAAAACATCTTGGGATCCAAACTTTGAAAAGACAACTCAGGAACCTGTCAGTGAAGCACCCCATGAAACCACAGAGGGATCGGTTCCGAATTTCACTAGAACTGCATCCACTGAGAAACAAGAAGTGGTTGGTGCAACTTTGCTAAGCTGCCATAGATAGTGAATTATTACATTTCTAGTAGGTCGGCTAGAACCCTTCTTTGCACCCTTTCATTGTAATTGTAACCCCTTGCCTCATATATATATATATAATCTAGTATATCCATATAATATATATCTCCAGGAGATCTAGTATTAGGATCATCTTATCTCATCTCATATTGTGTTTTGAAGTTTATATACTATAAAGGAGGTTCCCCCTCAAAGTGTACTGAATTTTGTTGATTTTTTTTTATCATTTTTAAGGCACTGGGTCATAACATTTGGTATAAGAGTTCAAGGTCTTGGGGTTTCATTGCTACACCTGAGACACCTTGGAATTTTCACTATAATTTTTTTTCTATGATGTTTCAAAAGAAACAACTTGGAGGATATTTATAAGATGGATCAAGGTATGTGGGGTTAAAATTTAAGCTCCTGAGGCCTAACACTTGCGGAGATATATCCTGTGTAAGACAACATTCTGGAATCATCCTGAATTTAGTCATCACAAAATTTTCGCTATAAATATTTTTCTGTAACGTTTCAGACTCTAAAATACAGATCACATTCATATAAATTATCAAGGTATCTGCGATAAAAATTTCAACTTCTGGGTCATCCTACGTTTGTAGATACACCCTGTGTAAGATAAGGTATTTGACTAGTCCTATTGACTAGTCTCAAACATGTGTTCCGGGTAAAAAAATCATAACTTATTCCTAGAGTATCCAAATTGAGTGATACCAATTGAATTGGATAATGTACATTCTGTAGTATCTCAAGTACAAATTTCATAATTTTGTGCGGGGCACGCTATACAAGTGAGATCTCTTGGAAAGGCAAAAAATCAACAAGGTGTGGAGAAGTTACCATAACTTCCACTTGGCACATCCAATTTTGGTCAAACCTGTGGCATTACAGAAACAAAATTTCTGATACTACAGGTCGAAAGTGTAGACTCAGAAGGAACAAAATTTTAGAGATACACTAGAAGAAAGGTCAGCCAAGAGAAGAAACTCCAAATTAAGGTTTTTAAAGGTAGGTAACTTACAATTGGCATAATTATTTTTTGGAATATTTGTTTTAGGTGATTTAAAATTTGTGATATATATAGAATAGAGGAGTATTATTATTATTACTCCATATGGGTCCCAAAAAGGTGACAACACCTATTAAACCTCCAGAAGTCTCATCTATGACTCAAGAAGAAAATGAGGACATACAAAACAGGTTGTCCAAATTGGAGGAACAAATCAACAATGTGAGTGAAAAGTCTAATAATTGGGTAAAATCACAAAGACAAATTCAAGTGATGGAAGGGAAGATTGTTGGCATGGAAAACAATATGGAGAGTATAAAAAACAAGATGGATGATATGGAAAATAAGATGGAAGAAAATATGAATGACATAAAAGAAGAAATACAAAATTCCATGAAGGAAATGCAAACCATGTCTTCCCTAATATCTGAAGCTATAGATGGGAGATTACCTAAAGGGGACATCAAAATGGAATGGACTCATGAAAATAAAGGTAGTATTAATGTTGAACAAACTGCCAATAATAAGCCATTTAGTGAATCTAACTCTAATTGTGGAGTTAATTCTGGTGGGGGTATTAAATTCAACTTTCCCAAAATTGAATTAAAGAAGTTTGATGGTACAAAGGTATTTACTTGGGTAAGACAAATAGAGAAATATTTTGAACTACATAATATTATGGATGCTAAGAAAATGATTCACATAGCGACCTTGAACTTTGAGATAAAACCATATCAATGGTATCAATGGATGGTGAAAAGGCACCCCCCTTTATATCACTATACTTGGGGTGTATTTACAAGAGACTTAGAAGCACAATATGGGAAAATTTGGGAACAAGACTACTTCAGTCAATTGAAAAGAATCAAACAGTTAGGTGATATTGAAGAATATAATTTCGAATTCCTGGTACTGGCCACAAGGGTGGATAACCTAAGTGATGAACACTTGATGGAAGCTTACATGGGTGGATTAAAAGAAGACATTAAACATGAAATTTTCTTAAGACAACCTACAAGTATTATGGAAGCTATGAAAAATGCTCATCATATTCATGCCAAAAATAAGGCTACACACAAGTATAGCATTGGAGGCAAAGATCATTTTGGGGGTCATAAGACAACCATATCTCAACCAACAAGGTTGACACCTCATCAAATGGATGAAAGAAGATCAAAAGGACTATGTTTCAATTGTGACATTAAGTACAATAAAGGGCATAAATGCGGTGAGAATAAATTATTCTACATAGACTATGAAGAGGAAGAAGATAGTTTACCTAAACCAATAAGGTTGACACCTCAACAAATAGATGAAAGAAGATCAAAAGGACTATGTTTTAATTGTGACAACAAGTACAGTAAGGGGCATAAATGCGGTGAACATAAATTATTCTACATAGACTGTGAAGAGGAAGAAGATCAAGAATTGGAACCATCACAAGACCCAAATCTCGAAGAGACTACTCCAACAATATCTTGTCATGCTTTGGCCGATATCACTACTCCACAAACCCTCAAGATACAAGGATACATCAAAAATAAAAAGGTAACAATATTGATTGATTCAGGTAGCACCCATAATTTCATCAATTAAAAATTAGCAAAAGATCTCAATTGTTTTGCATATCCTGCACCAGAGTTTCAAGTAATGATTGCAGATGGAGGTACCATAAATTGTTCTGGGAAATTCCATAGTATTAAGCTCAACATGGGGGAGTATTTTCTATATAGCCCCATGATTTCCATCCAAATAGGGGGTGCTGATGTTGTATTAGGGGTCCAATGGTTGCAATCCCTGGGAATAGTGGCCTTTGATTTTCAAAATATTTTTATGATATTTTCCTCAAATGGCAATGAAATTGAGCTTAGAGGTATCCAAGGGAAACCCTCTAAAGTGATAGCTCTAATAGCATGGAAAAATTACTCAAAAAGGGACACCATGGTGTAATTGGACAATTGTTCTCACTTGATGTTCAAACATCTATATCCCCGACTCCATCAGATCTCCAAATAATTATCAACAATCATTCCAAGGTATATGGTGAAATGCCTAAGGGTCTTCCACCTACCTGAGACCATGACCATGCTATTCATTTGCAGCCAGGAAGTGTAATACCTAACATTAGGCCTTATAGGTATCCATATGCACAGAAGAAGGAGATTGGATCCAGGAAATGTTAGAGGCTGGCATCATTCAACATAGCCATAGTTCATCTTACCACCCTCTATCTCATGGGAAAACTGAGTTTGTGAATAAATGTCTAGAAGGATATATTCGTTGATTTGCATCCGATAAACAGACAAAATGGGTCAAGTGGTTTCCCTTAGCGAAATGGTGGTACAACACATCCTTCCATACTTCATAAAAAATGTCCCCATTTCTGGCACTTTATGGATATCATCCTCCATCCATCACATCACCCTTGAAAGGGAATACAAAGGTTCAAGCAGTGGAGGACCACATAGGGAACCAACAAAAGGTCTTAAAACTGTTGAAGGAAAACTTGGTTATGGCACAAAATAGGATGAAACAACAAGCAGATCAACATCACAGGGAAAGGGAATTTGAGGTGGGGGGTTGGGTATTTCTAAGGCTACAACCATACAAACAAATGTCCCTAAAGCAACACAATAAGGATAATAAAGTGGCACCAAAATATTATGGCCCCTATAAGGTTTTGCAAAGGATTGGAAGTATGACTTATAAATTGGAGATGCCTCCATCTTCACGTGTACATCCAGTATTCCATGTTTCTTTCTTAAAGAAGGTCATCGACAACAAGATCCTAGTCCAAACAAGTTTACCAGAGCTCAATGAAGAAGGTAAAATCATGCTAGAGCTAGAAACGATCCTTGAAACGAGACTTAAGCAATCGAGAAATCGAGAAATTACAGAATACCTTGTCAATTGGAAGAACCTGCTAGTGGAAGAAGCGGCATGGGAAGATGAGTTCTTCATGAAGAAGTATCCGTGGTTAGACAAGTGTTTAGCACAACACTTGTTTGAATGGGACGGGCATGTTAATCCCTACACAAAGCCCCTTGATATGTATACAACCCCTTATTATTCCCTATATAGTGAATTATTACATTTCTAGTAGGTAGACTAGAACCCTTCTTTGCACCCTTTCATTGTAATTGTAACCTTGTCTTAGTGAATTATTACATTTCTAGTAGGTAGACTAGAACCCTTCTTTGCACCCTTTCATTGTAATTGTAACCTTGTCTCCTATATATATATATATCAAGGAGATCTAGTGTTAGGATCATCTTATCTTATCTCATATTGTGTTCTAAATTTTATATATTGTAAAGGAGGTTTCCTCCTCGAAGTGGACTGAATTTTATTGATTTCTTATCATTTTTAAGGCGTTGGGTCATAACAAACTCCATAGTTGGAAAGAAAGAAGAATCTAGGATAATGCTTGAGCTTAGGAAGAAGCAAGGAGAAACTACACTCGAATTTGTTGAAAAGACACAAAGCCATGTTCAAATTGTTGGGTATATGTTATATTCTTTTCATGTGTGTGTGTGGGCGCGTTAGATTCGACAGCTGCGTCTGACGATCCCTCTAGTAGTGCCCTTTGTGTCGTGTGCACCGAGTGCTTCCTAGGGGGGTCCCAGGGGGGGACCAGGTATGCTCCCCCCGGTTACGTGCAGCGTCCCGGAATTTTGTTTTGGGCGGTTTTTGCTATTTTTAGTGGTTTTCTAAATTAATCATGGATTAAGGGATTAAGGTTTTGGTATCCGCGGAATACCTAAAAACATTGTATATATTGTACGGTGAATGGTGAAATTAATATAATGAAGAGTTGAAAGGTTTTCCCCGGTTGAGGGTTTTCGGTATAAATCTCTGTGTACTATGTGTATGAGCCATTGATTAATTTATGTTTTGTTTAAGAGTCTATATGCATTTCTTTACTTCACAGGTTTAAAACTTACATGTGGTATCAGAGCTTGTTTTTGGCTTCAGAGGGACGCCTTTGTTGCTGAGGGTTTTGCTCAGTCTTGATAGATCAATTTTATCTCGAGTCTGTGATAAACCTGGGTTTAGTGGGAGCTTTTGCAGTGGTTATTCGAGTGTAGAAAGAGGAATGGCAAGCTCTTCTAGAATCGAAATAGAGCAGTTCAACGGTAAAAACTTTGAGTTATGGAAGCTGAGGATGGAGGACCTTCTTGTAGACAAAGAACAATGGATCACTGTGGATCCTGGTACACATCTTATTGGTACGCATCCTACTAGAACACAGACGACTGGTACACAACCTAATAGTACACAAACTACTAGTACACCACCTACTGGTATGTCGAAGAAAGATTGGGAGAAGTTGGATAGAAGAGCAAGGAGTACTATTTGACTCTGCCTGGCAGATTCGGTGTTGTTGAATGTCTCAGGAGAATCTACAACCAAGGAGCTATGGGATAAGTTAGGGAATTTGTATCAATCAAAGTCCCTGGTAAACAAGTTGTTTCATCGAAATAAGTTGTATCATCTTAGGATGGAAGATGGAGATTCTGTGACAGAACATCTAAATGCATTTAATACTATGGTAATTCAACTTGTATCTGTTAATATTATGATTGTAGAAGAAGATAAGTGTATTACTTTGTTATTTTCTTTGCCACACTCTTGGGATAATCTGGTTGTAGCAATTGGTACTACCACTCAATATACATTGAAGTATGAGGATGTAGTTTCATCCTTGTTATCTGAAGAGATGAGGCGAAAAAGCATGGATGGTCATAGCACAGATGCTTTATTTATAAGAGGTCATACCCAAGACAGGAATCCTGGTAAGTCTTAGGGGGGAAGATCTGGATCTACAGGTAGATCTAAGTCTCCAGGAAAATATTTGAGGAAATGCTGGAAGTGTGGTAAAACAGGGCATTATAAGAAAGATTACAAGTCTAAGAAGGTTGATAAACCAAAGGGATCTGATAGTAACTCTTCCACAGAGACGAAAACCTCCATTGAAGAAGGAGGTGATGTTTACCTAGCATCTACAAGTACAAATGTAGACCGTCATGTATGGTTGATCGACTCAGGTGCGTCATACCATATGACTCGTCACAGGGAGTGGTTCTCTGAATATGAAAAATACGATGGTGGTGATGTATTCCTAGGAGATGACTCGACATCCAAAATCATGGGACGTGGAAGGGTTAAGTTGCTGCTAAAATATGGAAGGATTAGAACTCTCCATGGGGTTCTGCACATTCCAAAACTAGCCAGAAGCCTAGTATCTGTAAGCAAGTTGGATGATGCAGGAGTGGATACTATATTGGGAAAGGGAACTTGCAAGATGGTACGAGGGCCAATGGTGTTGATGAGGGGAGTTCGGTGTGGAACTCTATACAAGTTATTGGGAATCACTTATACTAATGGGTGTAATAGTTCTATTGTCCCTGAGCAGAGAGATGAAGGAGAAAAGACCAATACTATCCCTGAAAAGAAGACCATGTTGTGGCATCAAAGACTGGGGCATATTGGAGAAAAGGGATTTCAAACACTACACAATAAAGGTATGGTTGAAGGTATGTCTAATCGCACTCTGGATTTTTATTTATGCAAACATTGCATATATGGTAAACAAAATCGAGTAAGATTCCCATCTGGTGCTACCAGAGCAAAGGGGATATTAGAGTTGATACACAATGATGTGTTTGGACCTGTTCCTGTTCCATCCCTAGGTAAATCTGTGTATTATGTTTCATTCATAGATGATTTCTCAAGGAACATATGGATTTATTTTCTTATAAAGAAATATGAGGTATTTGATAATTTTAAAGAGTTTAAGGCTCTGGTAGAAAATCAGACAGAGAAGAAAATAAAGGTATTGAGAACAGATAATGGTGGAGAATTCTGCGGAAATGAATTTGAAGAATTCTATAAGAAGTGTGGTATAGCAAGGCAGAAGACTACTCCATACACTCCTCAACAAAATGGAGTTGCAGAAAGGATGAACATGAAACTGATGGAAAAATCAAGGAGCATGCTCAACGGTGCCGATTTAGGACATGAATTTTGGGCAGAGGCAGTGGCTACAACATGTTACCTGGTCAATCGATCACCTTCATTAGCATTCGATGATAAAAATCCACACAAGGTATGGTCTGGAAAGAAACCCTCTCTTCAACATCTTAGAGTGTTTGGTTGTGATGCTTATGTACACATTCCAAAAGAAAATGGGAGTAGGTTGGATAAAAAGGATGAAAAGTGTATCTTTATTGGTTATAAATATGGTGTGAAAGGTTATAAGCCTTGGAACCCAGAAACCAAGAAGACTGTTTACAGTCAAGATGTTGTTTTCAGAGAGGTAAAAGATGTGTCCAAACAATAATTCCTACCAACGCAAGACGAACCTGAGAAAATAGAGCTTGAGTTGGATGATGCAAAATCTGAATCATCAGAAGAAGAGGAAGCAGAAGAAGAAGAACCTCATACCCCAGTATTGAGGAGATCCGTGAGAGATAAAAGGAAACCAGAAAGGTATAGTCCACCTGATTTCCGTTCCAATTTTACTTTATCTATTACTGATGATGATCTCAGAACTGTCAGGGAAGCAGTGAATTCAGAGGATAGTAAACTCTGGAAGAAGGCCATGGTTGAAGAAATGGATGCCTTGGATAAGAATGAGGCATGGGATATAGTTGAGTTGCCAGCTGGAAGAAAATATGTTGGTAGCAAATGGTTGTTTAAGAAGACGTTTAATGCACAAGGTAAAGTGGAGAAATACAAAGCTCGGTTAGTAGAGAAAGGTTATTCCCAGGTAGAGGGAATTGACTTTGGTGAGATTTTTTCTCCTGTTGCTAAGTTCACTTTTATTAGATTTATTATATATATTTTATTTTATTAGGGAACATATGGATGTGAAGACAACATTCCTACATGGGGATATGGAAGAAGAAATCTACATGAAGCAGCCCGAGGGCTTTGTAGTGAAGGGAAATAAAGAGATGGTCTGTAAGCTAAAGAAGTCACTCTATGGTCTGGAGCAATCACCTAAGATGTGGTACCAAAAGTTTGACACATACATCCTTGGATTGGGATTTGTGAGAAGCATGGCTGATCACTGTGTATATTCCAAGCAGGTTGGTAATCACTTCATTTATGTAGTTTTGTATGTTGATGACATGTTGTTGGTATGAAATAACATGGATGTTATTAAGGAGGTGAAATCACAGCTATCCTCCAAATTTGACATGAAGGATCTCGGTGCTGCTAACTTCATTATGGGAATGGAGATTAAAAGAGATCGTGCAAACATGAAACTCTGGTTGAATCAGAGAAAATATGTTGAGACGATATTGCAGAGGTTTAATATGCATGGAAATAAACTGGTCAAGGTTCCTATTCCTATAGGTGTAAATTTATCTGCAGATCAGTGTCCCAAGACACAGGAAGAAGAAGAGGACATGTCCCATGTTCTGTATGCCAGTGCAGTTGGTAGTTTGATGTATGCAATGGTCTGTACTAGACTGGACATTGCACATGCAGTGGAAGTTTTGAGCAGGTATATGTCAAAACCAGGGAAGGAGCATTGTACAACAGTAAAGAGGGTCTTCAGGTATCTTCGTGGCACTACCAGTTATGGATTGTGCTACCAAGGAAGACTAAGATTAGACAAAGTGGTGGACATACATGGTTTTGTTTATGCAGACTGGGCTGGAGATCTGGATCACAGAAGATCTACAAGTGGGTATGTGTTTAACCTATTTGGAGAAGCAATCAGTTGGATGAGAAAAAGACAGGCTGTAGTGGCACTCGCATCTACATAAGCTGAATACATGGCAACCACTCATGCAAGTAAGGAAGCAGTATGGTTACAAAGATTGTGTTCAGGTATTGGGTTGGCACAACAAGCAATGAGATTATATTGTGATAGTCAGAGTGCAATCTTCCTAGCAAAGAACCTAGCTTATTATTCGAAGACAAAGCATATTGATGTTCAATATCACTTTGTGAGAGACATGGTTGAAGAAAAGAAGGTGTTGCTGGAAAAGGTTGACACTTTGAAGAATGCTGTAGATTCATTGACAAAGTCTGTGAGCATAGAAAAGTTCTCTTGGTGTAGAGTAACAATGAGAATTGCTGCCCTGGATTGTTAACTATACAATCCCGTGGGCCCCTGGATGCAAATAAAACAACAAGTGGGAGAATGTTGGGTATATGTTATATTCTTTGCATGTGTGTGTGTGGGCGCGTCATATTCGACAACTGCATCTGATGATCCCTCTAGTAGTGCCCTATGTGTCGTGTGTGCCAGGTATTTACTAGGGGGGTTCTAGGGGGGGCCAGGTATGCCCCCCCTGGTTATGCGCAATGTTCAGGGCTGGACCCTGAAATTTCTTTTTGGGCGGTTTTTGCTATTTTTAGCAGTTTTCTAAATTAATCCCGTATTAAGGGATTAGGGTTTTTTTATCTAAGGAATACCTAAAAACATTGTATATACTGTATGGTGAATGGTGAAATTAATATAATGAAGAGTTGAAAGGTTTTCCCCGATTGAGGGTTTCCGGTATAAATCTCTGTGTACTATGTGTATGAGCCATTGATTAATTTCTGTTTTGCTTAAGAATCTATATGCATTTCTTTACTTCACAGGTTTAAAACTTACACAAACCACCATAGAGGAGATTGTTATGCCATCTATAGTTTAGGTACCTAGTAAGGACCAACAATAGGTAGGCATGGACGCAAAAAAATAAGATAATCAACAAAACAAGGAACATGTTGTAGACACAATGCTAGGACAAGTAGATAAACAAACATGAACACCAGAAAAGCAAGCTAATCAGTTAGACAAATATTAGAGAGTAGATATGGAGGTTGAGGCAGTTGAAAAACAAGCAAAAACTGAGGATAAAGGTAAGGCACTAGTGACTGAACATTTCCACACTCCGGGGAGTTTAGAGAACATCTCACCTAGGGAGATCAACCAATTCCTAAGCCATTGGATGAGGTGGCTGATGTGGAATCCATAGCGTACGACATGAAGACACAATCCATCATAAGGAGAACACAAATGAAGAGAAATATGACAACAGACAACGTCGTGTTATTTACATCTCTTCTGGCAGGTTCAGACATGTCACCTCGAAAGAAAACAACATGCAAGGTATCCAGAGCTGAGGCTTCTAGTAGTGCCCAATAAAGGAAAGGTGAGCCATAAATCCTCAGAGCTACATATTAAAACATGTGATGATTGCTAGAGAAGGACGAAGAAACGTTGAAGTAGGGAGAGATATATTATATGTTAAAAAAATCTAATTTATCCACTGAAGACGAAGATCCAGATGAACTCCATGTTTTTAAGAATATCAGGAAATCCGACATTTTCAAAGTAGCAGCACACCCAACAATATTCCCCTGCGCAGATGCTATCTCATGGATTCTGAAGAACATCGACTTAAACAACATATATATCCGCAACACGAGGAAAGAACCCATAGCTTCATTTAGACCTAAGTATTTGGCCAAGTGCTATCACATTGAAGAAGGGATCAAAAGGCTAGATAGTAAACTCCTTAGAGAGTTTGAGTGCACACCTAAGGACTTTTTACTCAAGTGGTATATCAAAGATAAGTAGTTTAAGTATAGACCTAAGAGTGAATACCCCACGAGGGCCTTGAGAAGACCCTACTAGTACTTGGTGGAAATACTGTGTAGATTGTATGGGGAATCTAACGCAACACAATTTTCACTGTCCTATATGCCTCTAATATACTATTGCATGGATGAAGGGACTTCATTCAATTCGGACGAGATCCTATCCGAGAACCTCACTACAACCATCTCTGCTGTGAAGCAAGCACAACCCAAAATGTTATCGAGATTTCATATGTCCTCATACCTCTTGGACATCATGTGTATGGCTCACAAGTACCCTGATATGGGGTGGAGTTGGCTACCATCCGACCCTACAATCCACATATACTATAATATTCTCTGGGAACACAAATAATGTACGAAGTACCAAAGGATTTGCGAGCATTTCCTCACTCCATTATACGAGTTCATCTTTTGCAACCCTCCTCCATGCATGAATGACAAGGCCATGGAAATTATAAGAAGAAATGGGGATTGATACCTCATGGAGAATGATACTTATATAAAAATATATGGTGCGATGAAACCACCCCATTTACTTCCACGGTTCGTACTCGACAAGCTCGTGCTCCAAGAGGTGGCATATCAGATGATCATACATGGAGTTGGGCGGATGTTATACCGACTAAAGAAAGAAATTTGGCCCCCACTGCCATTGTATGTGAGCAATTATTTCTTCGAAAACACTAAGCAAGCATAAGCATAAGTAAATACCCTCTTATCCTATCACTTCAGAGAAGAGATATACTAGAGGCATGATCACAAAAACACAGTTAGCGAACATTTCAACATGATTGGTCTACCTTGGGAGTATACCACAGATCTTTGGGAAGGGGAAGAAGTACATTTGAATTCCCGAGCATATGATGACGCTATCTTCAACAGGCGTGGCCAACCGAAAGGCAGGATTGCAGACGAAGAAAAATCAAGATAAGAAGCCAAAAAGAAGGAAGAACAAGAAGAAGTTGAGCAATCCTCCCCCATTTCCATCTCAACACACTCAAGATCTGCGAAAGAAGAAGAAGAAGTACCGATTGATAAAAGAAGGAGAGACAAAGAGAATGTTTTAAAAAAGAAGAACTATGTGGCAAAGAAGAAGCGGAATATTGAGGCTTACAAGGCAAAATCTAAAGATGAAGTAGAGGCAAGATCCATAGAAAAGCAAGAGGCCAGACGAAAGGAAGATGCAACAAAAGAAATAACAGTAAAAGCAGCAGAAGAACAAGCTGAAAAAGAATCAAAAGAGGCAGTCGACAAAGCTGCTAAAGAAGAAAGGCAGCAGAAAGAATCAGAAGATAGGGGACAAGACACACATCCCATGGAAACAAACATTTCAGAAACGTCTACCACTGGTGTAGAAACATATCTGTCAGGCCACGACTTGAGAATTGGGCTTTGGGAGTGATTTCATCCGAGTGAAGTACTGAACCTAAGAATCTTTACCTATGATAGAAAGATAGGTAAGATTGTATAGGATAAGGTGAAGAAGGTACCGGTAACAGAAGGAACACCAATATCGGTGGTCACCCATGTTTCCGTGATGGGAGATGTTAGAGAAGATCCTATAGGAACAACTACGGTCGGCTCCACGTTTATGAACATTAATATAGACAACATACAAATATTGTGCCAACAAAAGAAATAGAAAGAGGCAAGGATCAAAGAACTGGAAGAAAGACTTCAACAGGTCAAGATTGATGAAAGAAGCCTTCAGAGCTTCAAAACCAGTGCTTCAAGAACGATTCAAAAGGAGCCATCATCGATATGTATGCTCACTTGCACCTCTTCCAGAATGTAGCTGCAATAATCATTGATCAAAGAAACTAGATACAGGCGAAGCTAACTCAATATGACATCATTCGCGAAGGCATAACTGACATATACAGATAGATAGAATAAAATTTAGATGCACCACGTGAGTTATACCGACCGTCAAAGATGGAAAGAAAGATGGATTTGTATTCATTGGATCATTGCTAGCAGATAGGACATAAAGTCAAAAAAGAGGCCACCAAGTCTATGGTTGTATGCTCAAGGATCCATAAAGCAGCACAATAAATGATAAAAAATAGTGGATTTCCAAAGTTAGACGAACTTGCGAAGAACCTAGTGTTAGAAGAACTAGTAGACAAAGTACACAACAACATGAGTCAAAGAAGGTAGTAGCTGAAGCCACCATCGCCGTCTCCATAGACCTCATAGATCAACACCTGTTACAACCAATTATGTTTCATACCATTATACAAGCCTTCATGACAACACTGGCTAAAGACATGAGTACTCTAGAGGATAATGTTTCTCTAAATAATGCAACGTTGGAGTAACTTACTTACAAAAGGATTGAATCCTTGTATGACCAACTAGAAGTATGGAAAACATATCTCAGGAGTAGGAATACTTGAAGGAAGGCACAATACCTACCTTTTGTTTTATCTTTTTCTTAACAAACCTCAATTTTGTCTTATTAGTACACTTGTCACTAGAAGTTAGAAGCTGAACCATCTTTGTAACTGCTTCTTCAAGAAGGAGATGAAGAGTCATATATGAGTTACTAAAATTTGTATAAAAGGAAATAGAATCCCATTTTAGAGGGGCTCTGGACTCTTCAAACATTGCTTATGTCTGAACTATTTTGGGAACACAGTGTCAACTAAAATTGAAGAGTTGTTTTAGAGTTTTCATGTATTATTACAAAGACTACTAATAAGGAGAAGCCCTCAGGGCCAACTTTTAAAGAGGGAATTCTTTTTGTGTGAAGCAAATGTAAGTGGTCAATCATTTTAAGTGAGGATGAATGTTGTTCATGTGGAATGTAAGAATTATAGTTGGTTTATGGATTAATTCTTTTGCAATCTGTGATATTCTACAGTCTTAAGTATTTCTTCAAATATTTTTATGCCTTGAGCTTACTGAGTTGTTAATGTGTGCATTGTTGTAATCTGGACTAATTTGGTTATATATATGTGTACATGCTTTTTTCTAATTCCGCTCTTTTATTCAAGTTATATGTGTAGGATTTTATGCAGGATTCAGTTCCATTTTTCAACTCTCTGGTTACTCTAGTTTGCTCCTAGCTAGGATAGATTAAAGTAGATTAGTATTAGTTTAGATTTCAGTTCACACATATTCTTCATCTACATATTTGCATTGCATATCCACTCATCATCCACCCTCATCGACAATCTGGTCTGCAACTGGCCAAAACGCTAAAAAATAGTAACAATGGCAGCGGGGTTAAATTCCAGATTGGTCTCCTAATCCAAATGATGTATAATTTAGTTGGGACGGTGTACCGGGGAGTACCTCTTGTTGTTGTTGGGTGAATTTGGACCCGTCAACAAAATCCAAATAAGCAAGTGTAGAATGGAACAATACTATGTAAAGCAATAATCAATGCTTTTCCATTAACAAACAAATGGTTGGTTTGGCGCATTGGAAATGGATCCTAGGTGCTCATTTGGAAGGATCCCTGGATAGGGTGTAAAAATAACCATCTTCTCCCTAACAAGCTCAATAGGAACCTTAATTTATCCAAATTTTATAATCTCAATCAAATCATTAGATGGGACTTTGTAAATAAAAAAAATGTAGTGGCTCACATGGGAGGATCTCGAAATCGAAGGTGATCAGGAACCTCAGTGGAATGACTACATCAGGGAACTCCAAAATTATTATGTTTTTGCCATTGATCAAGAGTACTAGCTCATTTTGTCCCTAAATCCTTCAGGTGGTTACACTCCAAGATCTGGTTATGGAGCATTAGACAAAGATGGTTNGGGGGGGGGGGGGGGGGGGATTATGGAAGCTAAAATGCCCTCCAAAGACTAAAATATTATCGTGGCTTCTCTTGCATAACAAAGCCTCACATGAGATTAAATCCAAAGAAGAAATTTTCATGGAATGGGTAGGTGCTATCTTTGTAGGTAAGAGACAAAGAATACTTATCACCTCATCATGGATTACAATTATACTGAGGAGGTCTAGATGGAAAAACATTAACCTATAGAAAATACTTTTAGGTGGAATGGAACCTACGTTGAGGAATCTTTTAAAATTTCTCTCAACAACCAACACTCTCACAACCTCAAGTCACTACCCATGATGGTGGATTGGGATGTATGGATAGCTAGGAATGACGCCCTCTTTGGTGACAAATTTATGTTAACTCAACTTTGTGGTTCTCAAAGACTAGCCATTCTCTCAGCTTATCCTCATAGCACCAAGACCAAGAAACCCATATCTCAACAAGAACCTCTTATTCAAATGGATTTTTATTGGGTTTTTTTTATGGGGCTTCCCAAGGTGACCCCCCCACTGGTGGAGCATGTGGTATTTTTCACATTTCTCATACCTACTCCATCGATTTTTTTGCTAGACTTGGGATAGCTACAATCAATTTTAGTGATATCATAGCCTTGAAACTCCTCCTTCAACTAGCCTAGGAAAAAAATGTCTCACAACTTCACATTTATGGGGATTCTCAGTTGGTCATAAATTGGATGAAAGGGGACTTCTTGTTGCAGAACTATGCACTCGTACTTTTGTTCCAGAATATCAAAAGAAACTTACATGTTTTTTGTCATCTCACTTTCGATCATGTTTACATGGATTGGAATGAGGAAGTGGACAACCTCTCAAAAGTTGGATTGGATTTGGACCGAGGCACATGGAAGATCTTTGAAAAGAGCCCAAATGATTCCAAAGAATATCTTCATGACTCATGGCTCCTCCTAGCTTGAGATCTATTACCTTCTGTTTTTCAGTAAATTAACTTGTATATAGACAACATGTTTCTCTGTTTTTGGACAACACTACCAGGCTCTTAGCCGAAGGAATGCCTAAAACATCTACTTTTGTAATTTTGTTCTATCTTGGCAATAAAATTACTATATTTTTTTCATGGAAGATATATATATATATATATATATAT
>JASDQU010735988.1:99039-125295 GCA_032191745.1 Picea mariana | reverse complement strand
ATATATATATATATATATATATATATATATATATATATATATATATATATATATATATAACTAACTATAGTGGTGTTGTATTGAGATAATTCTTGTAATATTAATGAAAGGAATCAACTTCATTCTCCAACATTCGATGATTTCTTAATGAACCAATTTTTACTACATACTATATATGTATAGAGAAAAATCAATTATGAAACTAAAATTTGACCTAAAATTAAGCCCATTTTTATTAACATTATGTAGTTTATAATTATTACACTTATTATAACCAATATATTATCATCCAAGACAACATCTCACCCTATTCTGCATTTAGGATTACTTTTCCTTGTGTTTGATGTATTAATGTAGAAGACACTCCATTTATATCTTTAACCATGTAATTCAATCAACATAAGTATTGATAATACAAGGACCATTATATATCCCTTATATCTTAATTGATATATCAAATAATTAAGAGAACACTATAAGTATTATTATTGATATTTATTGCGAAATCCACCTGACACCAATATAGGTATTATAGTTGATATTTATTGCAAAGCCCACCTGAAACCAATATCAATCACTATAACAAACAAACAACAATAGTTACTAGTTCATATAATCAACTATGAAACTACTTATATGTTGGTGTTGCAATAGTCAAGCTGCACTCCTAATGTTTTGATCATGTTGTTCTATTATTTGTTAACAAAAATCTCTCTCGAGCATCTGACCAAATCTCAAGCTAACAAAGTATACATAGATGTATAGTGCATAGTTTTTTACTCTAATTTTTTTTATTAGTTTTTCTAGTGTAAGTCTTAAATAGAAAAGCACAACATAGCACTAAAGGGTCACACCCCTTAATGAGAGGGTAAATTTATGTAATCCCATGGATAATGAGAGAGGAAATTCATGAAAATGTATAAGGAAAGGTAAAAATCCCTCATGTATCCACAATTTTTTTTTGGATGAATAGTTGCTCACATCATGGGAAGAAGAGCTAGATGAATAGTTGCTCACATCATGGGAACAAGGGTTGAAGGTAAAAAACAAATATATGAATTAACATGAAAATTTTGTAAATCTAGAGAATCTTGGCAAAAATGATATCCTTCATGTATCTATTATATCAAGCAACTATATGACTTGTGTTCAAAATAAAAATATGTTCTACCACATAACCAAACTTACCCTATGGTATTCATAAGTTTCAAGCTAAGGAAACATCTTGTATTGCACGAAGACATTAGTGAAATGATATTAGAATTTAATCAAGCCCCAAACAACTTATCTTAAGTTAATGACATATTAGAAATGGACGTGAGATGGAAGAATGGATATGTTGAATTCAGTCACAAAGATGTTCAAGCATTGAACTCCAACAATGTCTAAATAATTTCCATGTCTGTGAATGAAGGGGGTAAACAAGTTGCCATGGCCAAAGGCATCTTTATAGAGGAGAGTAAATGAAGGTAAAAATAAAATGGAGGAAATGCATGAAAATGAATAATAAGGAAAGAGGAATGAGAACTAGGAAATGAGCATCCAAGCAACAACAACAATGAAGAGAGAATGTGTAAATCCTATCAATTGCATCAACCAAATGAATATCTCTCCTACATCGAACTTCATTTTCCTTTCTTGATGATTGCATGAAGAAAGTCCCCTTTCAAATCTTATTATCCCTTCTTTTATTTTTTCCCATGTCAATGCAAATGAGAAATGTCTCTTCATGTGTTGGTTTTATAATTATGATGAAGGAATCCATGTCCAATTGGAAGAATTCATTCTCCATGTAAATTCTAGTGCTCAGGAAGGGGCCTCAATTTTGGGCATTAAAATAGTCCTTTAATGCCTCCTTTGAGTTGATAAGCTTGGGATGAATGGGTTGTGCTTTTATTTCTTCCTTTCATGTGGATTTAGCTAAAATACCTTTAGTCCCTTCCCCCTTTTAAAGTGGTATGGTCCCTTTTTGTTGTGATATGTATTATGTAGAGAACAATTCAACAAAACCAAAAATATAAACCAAAACACAAGAGATATTGCAGAGAGCATAGAAATATATTAAAACCCAAATTCTATTGATGAATGAAATGAAAAAAACTGTAAACTATAAAACAATACAAACTAGCTAGAATGGTGTTAGCTTGTTTATGAAGGGAGATGTATTGGCTACGCTCATTCACAAAAATGAAAATTGTCTTTTTAACATGAAGTATGATGCCCTAGGATGCAAAAAACCTAACCCTAGGAAATGATGTGGGACCTGAGGAGGCTTGTTGATTTGTCAACTTACTAGGGCTACAAATTTTGTATACAAACTCCATTTAGGGAATTTCTTGGACCAACACAAAGCTTAATTCATGTTGTCTGACTTTGCCATGCCAAAAATGCAAAAGAAATACCCAAAAAATGGGTTGGAAGTTCAGGACCTAGAAAAAATATAGTAGAACTGCCAAGATGTGGAACTATTCTTAGTCAATAGAATAGGTGGGCAACCATTAGTATCCACTTGGATCAATCATCCACCATTAGGAAGCAATGGTCCCCATTGCATCAAGTTTCTCCATAAGATGGGGAAACCTCCGTTGAATCTGACTCCTGGTGAAGGACTTGCCCTGCTTTGACGACCTAATAGAGTTGGATATTTTGCTCACTAGTGCCCTTCATATTGGTATCCATGATCTAATCACATGTCACCTATGTAATGCAATCAAGATTGAGTTCTATAGGGGCCAAGCACTTGACCACCTCTCAGGTGTCCAAGAGAAGTGAAAAACATGGTTGGAGAAACTCCACATTAAATAGAGGGTGCAAGCCAAGGAAATGAAATATATTGTATTCAAAAGCATTCTCACCCATATCCTTGGTGATGGTGTAAGGCTCATGTCAAAGTGGGTGGAACTTCCTATGGGGTCATGTGAGGTCCTCTTTTTTCAAATGCAACCATGCCTTATCTCCCACACGAAACTTGTGTGTAAGTCGATCATAATGGTGGCACTACTTGTACTTGGAATTGGATTTCTACAAAATATCATGAACTGGTTGTTGTATGTGTTAGATCCATTCAACAAATTTGGTTTCTCTATCAACCTCATTCTAAGGATGGGAGGATTCTTCCTGTGTAGATGCATTGAGAAAAGCTATGTCAATCAAGGATAAAGGTTGGAACCCCAAGCACACTTGAAATGGGTTGTGGCCAATAGAGTTATGAAGGGATATGTTGTAGCTAGATCAAACATAAGGAAGGATCTCATCCCATGTGTGTGGATGTTTGGAGTTATACATTTTGAAGATACGAATAATCATCCTATTGACTACCTCTATCTATCCACCAATTTGGGGGTGTAAGGCACTGACTTTGGTAAAATTAATGTAAATTCTTAACCGTAGTCTAGACCATAAAGTACCCATGAACCTACTATCCTTATCTAAAATAATGATCTATGAGAGCTCAAAATGAACTTAAACACACTCAGAGAAGAGCTGAGTAGTGGCCTCTATTATGATACTCTTCTTGCAAGGTGTCAAAATGGCCATCCTAGATAACTGATCAACTACCACAAATACACAATCATTTCCATGCTTGACTGAAGGCGTCATAGACATGTAGTCCATTAACACTGGCACCTAGGGTCTATTTGGCGCAGGTATAGTGAGTATTGTAGCCAAGCAAAGGAAATGTTTTAGATCCTTGAATGATTTATATTATGAATCAACCCAAATGAACATGGATTTGACACCACTCTTTGTCACTTGGTAGGCCCAAGTGATGTGAGATAATCCCAACACAAACCTATGATAAAAGTTGGTGAGGCCTAAGAAACTTTAAACCTTTGCTAGAGTCCTCAAGGTGGGACAATCATGAATGACCTTGATCTTGGTCGTATCCACATGCACACCATGTTCACCCACAATGTATCTCAAAAATTGAATTTTTTGCATGCTGAATGAACATTTCTCTTGATTGGCATATAATTTCTGCTACCTCAACATGCTTGGGATTTTTTGTATGTGCTGCAAATGTTCTACCCAAGTTTTTTTTCAAGATGAGGATATCATCCAAATATACAACCATAAAATAATTTATGAACGATTTTAAGATATCATCCATCATCCTCATGAATGTTGTCGAAGAAATAGTCAAGCCAAAAGACATTACCAAACACTCAACAAAGCCTTCTTTAGACTAAAGGGTTATCTCTTGGACATTAGTTTACTCAATTGATACCTAGTGGTAGCCTGACTACAAATCAATATTACTTAAAAAACTCAACGCCCTTGAGATGGTCAAGAACATTGTCAATCTGGGGGATTGTATATCGGTTCTTGATTGTGATTTTGTTCAAATATTTCTAATCAATACAAATTCCCCATGCCCCATCCTTCTTTTGAACCAAAGACAATTGGGTTCATGTAAGGTGAGGAGATTGGTTAAATGTTGCCATTTTGGGTGAGCTCTTGAATCTAACATCTTATTTCTTCATTCTCCAGTAGAGAGAATCTATATATTAGGCCATTAGGTAAAAAAGCACAATGTATCAAATCAATTGAGCGCTTGACCCACCAATGTAGAGGTACCACTACATGCGAAGTGAAGATATATATATTCTTCCACTATCTTGTCCAACTGCTTATGTTGTTTAGAGAGGCCCTTTGTAGAGGTCATGGTGGTCACATTGATCTTTTATTCACCTTTCAATAGAATCATGAAGAGGAAAAATATCCCAGTGTGAGAGATTACTTGCTTGCACTACTTCTTGAGATAAAGGAAAACTGTGGTGTTTGAAACTATGTCTGTTACCCTATAGAGTTGAACTCCCAAAGTAACAATGAAATTATGGGGCATAAACTCGTAAACAATGCAACATTTCCATATATAGGGTTTTCCTAAAAGAACATCACAAACTTCAAGTGGGGAAACATCACACAATACCTCATATTTTAATGGCTCGATGCCATGGGAGATGTGACATTTTTGTCCGACATGGATTTCTAATCCTTATCTCAATTAATTGATGGTGTATGGGTGGGGGTGTGGCATTGTCTCCAACATCAATCTCTTGATGACCTCCTCCAAGATCAAATTTTTCTGGATACTTCTATCAACAATGAAATGTAGTGGAGTCACCTTCACCCACATATGTGAATGGGAGAGGCATTCACCTTCCTCGATCTCCTCCTTTGGGGTGTAATGAGGGGCTGAAGGGCCCTTTAGAGTAATAATAGTGGAGGCCATGCAATGTTAGTTGGAAGAGGTCTATTATGTTTGTTATTATCAAATAAGGTGCACTGTGGTAGTTAGTATTAAATAAATGTAATTGACATCATTAAAGAATGTCCATTAGGTAGTTAAGAGGTTGGTAATATTAGGGTTCTCTTGTTAACTATAAATAACGATGGATTTATCCTTATGGGTTGTGTGGAATAATATTGTATTTAGATCTTAGCTCATTGAGTGGTCACCCAACCTCAAGAGGCAAGTGAACATGAGTGGATTCCTTCCATAAAAAGATCATTGTAAGGTGTTCCCCTACCTTAAGGGGCTTTGATATTAATAAAGGGTGAATAATTTATGATATCTCTTTTTTTGGTTTAAATTTAAGGGTCAAGGATCATAACATTATCCACCTGCTTCTACTATGTAGAAATACCCTATGCATAGGCCATGGGGATCACAATGATCTTCCATTCATGTTTTGACTAAATCATGAAGAGGAATAATATCCAAGTCAAAGAGATTACCTTCTTGCATTGCATCTCAAGATCAAGGAAACTGTAATAGTTGGAACTCCCTTTGGCACCCTATAGATTTGACCTCCCAAATTAACAATGAAACTATGGGGCCTAGACTCGTAAACATCATGAAATTTCCACATACAAGGTTGTCCTAAAACATCATCATAAACTTCAAGTGGGGAAACATCCCACAACACCTCATCTTTGAAGGGCTTGATGTTGTAGGGTAGGAAACATTGTTGAATAATGTAGATGTCTCGTTACTTTCTCAACAAATCGATGGTGTATGGTTGGGGGTGTGGAATTGTTCACAAATTCAATCTCTTAATAACATCATGTGACATCAAGTTCTTCTAGATACAACTATCAACAATGAAATGTAATGGAGTCACCTTCACCCACATTTGTGAATGGGATATGCACTCACCTTCCTCAGGATACTTTGGATCTTCTAGTTGGGTCTTAATGGTTGCGATGGTAGCACTAGGTTTTGTGTTGATGATCCACTTTTTCTTATTTGGTTCCAAATTAGAGTTTGAACCAAAGTTTTACCATGCAAATTTTATTTTGGCCATCAATGATTGCTTTGAGCACCACTAATTAGTGTTGTGCTAGGGAATTTTATGGAACTCGCACCACTCTTCGGTGTCCTTCTTTGACTTCCTATTACCCTTGCTTACCTGTGGCTTAGACTAGTTTCCATAATGTTGGCTATCCTTATTTGTCCTTTTTCTATGAGTTAGAGGTGCCTTTACCATGTTTCTGCTATGGCATATTTGTAAACCTAAACACTCACTTATTCTTCTTCTTAAAATTTTGGTAGCTTTTTATAGCATATTGGTAAGCGAATCCTAGTGATACTTTAGAACCAAGAGCCACTTGGAGTCTTCAATACCCAAATTTAAGCGCAAGGCATGGAAAATATTGGTGTACTCTTGCATTGTTTGGTCTCTCTCTTAACACAAAGTTGTCCATCTCATGTATAGGTCATCATAGCTTCCAACAAGGTATAATTACTCCTCGAGGGCTTCAACAAAAATCCAACCAAGTGGGTTTTGTCGTAAATGTCATAGACACATGTCTGGAAAGTCTCTCATAGTACATGTGCCATCAATATTTGACATGACGAAGGGACTTAAGGAGTGTAAGCGTGATCTTTTCATTGTAGGAGAATTTTTGAACAAAGTAATACCCTCTAATAGATTTAATCATTTCTTTATATCATTTGTGTATATCTAGCCTTTAAATAAAGTAATGTTGAATTTAACTTGTTCCTTGAAAGGCATCATAGCTCCAAAATGACTCCTTGTTGAAGGTATCTTTTCAATTGACAGAAGTTGTTGAAGGATCTAGGAGAAATTATCCACAATCTTGTTCCTTTATCACACAAGGGCTTCCTTGAGCAATAACTTAATATGATATTTTGCTCCATCATCGATATTTAATTCTACCATGGGAGGTTTCTTGTGCTAATGAGAGTGGTTTTCCATACCTCAATGAATTCAAGATCCAACTCCTTGCACCTTGACCTCGTCAAGGACATGCATGGAGAGACAAAAAAGAGCATATTACTTTGATACCACTTATCCATATTATGTAGACAATGAAATGAAACTATAAATACAAATGAAAGCATACAAATATATTATAGAGAGAACAATATTATAGTAAAACCCATATTTTATTAATGAATTAAATGGAAAAATATTGTAAATTGCAAAGCAATACAAACTAGATAGAGTGGCAGCAACTTGTCTCCGGAGAGAGACGTGTGGGCTATGCTCATTCACAAGAAGACATTACAAAAGGCATAAAATACCTTTTTAACACAAAGTATGATGCCCTAGGATTTAAAAACACTAAATATCCAAAGCCCCGACCCTTAAGAATGATGTGGTGAAATGAATGCATGCCAAAAAGAGGTTAGTTAATATGTCAACTTCGCGGGACCACAACTTTTGCATACAAACTACATTTAGGGTGTTTCTTGGACTATTACAAAGCTTATTCCATGCTCTATGAGTTTGGAGTATATAAACTGCCAAAAATGCAAGGGAAATGCCGAAATATAATTTCCAATATGTGGAATCATTCCAAGTCAATGGAACAAGCGGGTTGGCATTAATATCCACCTAGATCACACTGAAACATAGAATCCACCTATATCTTGTGTTATCTCTCCTTGGGATACAACCCATTCTCTATCTGGGAATGGTTGCTTAATTCCATTAACCGTAAATATAAGCCCCTCCTCACTCACCTTTTCAAAGCCTTGGGATTTTTGGATGGAATATATGCATTTATGTGATTGATTTCTTCCCCCCTTGTGAATTCTTTTATTAAATCAAGAGTATTAGATATTCAACGACACAATTTCAAGAAAGGAAAGTGAAATACTTGCTGAGTTGATCGTTTGATTAACACTTAATGAACCGATTATATTTGTAGGCCCATTCTTATTTCCATTTAATTTATTGATTTTATTAGAACTCCAAATCTCTTTATCATGCCAACACCATCTATAAATATATCTATAGAGTCAAGTTCATAGATCGTGGAGTTAGCTGGTATTATGGTTGGTGTACCCACCAAAACAACATTTTTTTATGTTTTAATCAATTTCTATGGCCATTAAATTTACTTTGAACTAAATATATAAAGCTTCTCTAGCACATTGAACTAATGAAATCATGAGTTTGGACATCTATGCTCATAGATTAACTCCCTTCTCGTAAACAAGGCATGTAAACTACATGATCATCTTATACTTGCAAAGATTCTCAACAACTAGTTCATTCATGGCTTATAACATCTTTGTTATTTCACACGTATTTTCAATCATACCACTCCTTTCATACTTAGTCATATTGCATAAATGCTTCTAAGTTTACTTAACCATGAGTGGTGATGCTCACATCTACTCCAACATTTAGAAAAATAAATTCAAATAATTCTTATCTTGGAATTGGAATATATGAGAAAATATTTTGGCACATCAGTGAAAAGCATGAGATATAATACCATATATCCTCCATCATTATCAAGTCCATTGGTGTAGCTTAATCGTAAGACTATTTACAATAAAACCTCCTTATGACAACAATCAAAGATATTCCCCAACCCATTAAAATTCTTCTTCATAGTGGATGTTGACAACAATTATCATCACCTGATACCTTCCTATGAATTCACAATTTCTATGTCTCAATGTGTGATAAATTAGATGACTTGAAATTTTCTTGTAATCACATTGTCATATAAGAAATCTGCAGTTCTATAAACTCCTCTGTGAAGCGAACTCACCATATCTACAACTGAATGTAATATAGGATTCATGCTACAAAAACAATCCCATGATTGTTGGAATGGCATTAATCGTTCACGATATCTACTCCTTTTAGAAAAACTCATGAGTTTATTTTAAGCATCCACCCTTGACCAGGTATAAGAGATTTAGGAAAAAATAGTATTGAATACATAGCATAGCCAATCAACCTCACGTTATTGAATACATAGCACAACTACTAATAAAGTCCCCTAGGCTCTAATCCATAACGTTTGTTAAGAGGTCAATCCTTAAAAGTTACACCGAACATTATATTTTTTAATCTTTCATGGTTTTACACCAATCTTCCTTACAAGCTTTATTAGATAGTGAGAATATCTACAACCTTGAAATAGTTTATGAAATGAAATTGGCACTATTGTTCGATGTCTAGAGCAAGTGGGTTGAGATTATTGGCCTTTTATGTTATGTCCCTAACATAAATAATGCCAAGAAGACTTATGGATGTAATTCATGTACCTATTGTATTTGTTATTCATCAAGTTCCATTAGCTAATAAAGACTCAATATTTTAATAAAGGTCATTTTTATATAATTCGGTCTACTTTTATTATGCAAGCAATGAACAAGTGATTAACAATAGGATTAGAGATAGTTTTTAAACAAAGCTTTATATAGGGGGAGGACATGTTATGCATCTTACACAAAATATTTTTCACTTGAGCTTCTTCTTTTTTGGTAATCTCATTATTGACCCACCCCTAAGTTAGCCGAGATTGCTCATATTAAAATGTCTTCACTAAGTTAACGAAGAAATGTTAGTTACATGCATTAATGAATCACCACTATGTTAGAGGAAAGGCATTATTACGTCAATCGTATTAAAAGGGGTCTCTCCATCACCTATGATATTTGGTTCTATGATCAATCAAATATATTACTCTTTTGCATACTATTTACATGGATATGTGTTCCCCATCTTTTAGGAATTACAGGTGAATCCTAACCCTAGGTCTGCAACTGCCCCTATTAATAATTTGTTCTCTTTCATTGTTATTTATTTCCTTCCATTGCCATTTAATATCATACTAGTTCCCTTCCACATATTTGAACATTTCAAATTGTTATCACAGATTCAATTGATTTTGCTTTTATTGTGTTTCATGAAAAAAAGAGGGAGAAAAGAAAAAATAGGGTCACAACACTTAGAGCATTTTATGAAAATTTTTCAATAGAATCTTTGGAGGCAAATTGCATATATGAATTCTACAAAAAAATGCATGCTTTAATTAGAGGTTGAATGACCAAGATATTGAAGGTTAAAAATATGTTCTTTTTAGGGTATTCATGTTACAATTGTGCCTATATTTCAAGGTTTCGGAAAATTACTAGAAGTGCTTCTCAATGTTGACACTACGAAAAAAAATGCATCTTTTTAGTTTGACAATGGTATATTATATCCTCAATTTTGATTCACAAAGAAGAAGTTATGATTGTTTCAATTTGAGCAAGTATGGTTAGAGAGTTGAAATTATTGCAAAAAAAATTTCAATGAGCAAGAGAAGAAGATAAGAGGCCATAAAATATGGATCATCATGGAAGGGAGTATTATAAGCATATACACGTATCAAAAGTAAATGTGTCATCTACGAGAGTTTCCAAAAGAATCTTCCCACATTTCTCAACAACTTTGGTATCAACACTTGCAAATATCATTGTTACAAAAGGAGAAATAACTAACATGTGAGGAAGATGAAGAAGACTTGGTTCGAAATATTGAACCTCCATATATATGTGATCAATATCCTTGTGAATAGGGTTTGCAAGAGGTTACACATATCTCTCAGCCAATATTTCCTTAATCACTTCTTCTCCCTAATAAATCTCTTAACATGCACAATGATGAATCTCCTTATGAAGGGGATTTATAAGAGGATGCAACCATTGAGCGTATTCAATAACAAATAATCCAAGAGGAGTTTCCTCTCGTAGAACTTGTTAAGGTCACAATTACTACAACCCCTTTCTCTTTAGTAGAAGAGAACCAAGAAGATTAACTTAATGATAATAGCATAAACATGTCTATGGATTCCATTAAATAGTTATCAATCATTACCAATTCAATATCTACCCTGGATTTGAGGGAGCAAGCCTTAAGAATGCATTAGGTGAAATGGTACTAGTGGCTTGTAGTGTATGATTCTATCTTACTTGTACAACTACATTAAAATGACTTTGGGTACTAGTTGCAATTTTTTTAAATACTTATTCCTTATGCTTTGATCTCAAAGCATTTTAGGAAATATGGCATATTGTCTCTCTGACACAGCCAATATGAAGAGGATTTACAGATATAAAAATTGTACTTATTTTATTCTTTGATCATTGGGTTTCATGGGATAATAATGACCACTATGTTAACAAAGGACATTTTGGTATAATCATACCTACTTTTATTATGTATCATTTGTTGAAATATTTACTCTGACACCTAGGTATCTTGTTATCTAGTGATTTACTTGTTGTAAATAAAATTAGCAGCTCACAAAACAACATACACTACTGGAATATTCAACTCAAAATAAAGATAGCAGAAGAAATAATGGAAACCAAAAATCTCAACCACAATACATGAAGATATTATTCCCATCAACTAAGTTTATCATCCAAATAACTTCAAAGCTTACAAGGGCTTTTGTACTTGATAAAATGGCCCACAAAGAAATATAAAAACCTCATACAATACCTGCAAACCCTAGCAATCTCCTATAATGTTGTACGACCTCGTACTTTCACGCTTCTCTAGATGTACACTACTTTCCCTAAGCAAGCCCACATATAAGCATCTGTCTCCACTGAGACCCACTTACAAACACACAAAGTCTATACGAAACTACATACATAGAGGCTTTGTTGCTGCGACTTCAATCAACTGAAACCCACTTACGACTGCCTATGTTCTATCTTCTCCTTGACCTTTTCTCTAGATGTAAGTGCTTCTCCACCTATCCAAGATATCTTTGAATCACATTCCTTCGTGATCCAATACTCAGAGCAAAATTCCTTCTTTGCTCCCAAGAATATCAAGTAAATACTAAACACTTATACATGTGTGTAAATACTTGTCTGATGATACAAAGATCAACACTCCCTCTTAGCGAGGAAGGTATTTTGCACCACTCCAAGTTTGTCTCTGAAGAACAAAAGCTTCCTTTTAACCAAGGGTTTGGTCAGAATATCTGCAACCTGCTCATCTATTGAAATATACTGAAGCTTCATTTCTCTCTTCTGGATCCTATGTCGAATGAAGTGATATATGATCTCAATATGCTTGGACATGTCATAGAATACTGGATTCTCTGAGAGTTTGATACAACTCTAATTATCATAGTATATCACCATAGGCTCCAACTTCTGACCAAATAAACATGCAAGCAATTTGAGAAGCCAAATGGCTTCACAACTAGCCATACTCACTGCCATATACTCTACCTCTACTGAACTGAGTGATATATAAGTCTACTTCCTATTTATCCAAGTAATCACTGTTGATCCCAAGCTTAAGCAACAACCCAAGGTGCTCTTTCTATCTACTACACTCCCTGCCAAATCTGAGTATGTATATCCCCGCAACTCCAATCCATCTTCTCCAAGATATCTCAATCCATACTCCACTATACCTCTCAATTACTTGAGCACATGCTTCACTTCTATCCAATGCACCTGCCTCAAATCCACCATGAACTGAATCAAGGTGTTCACAAAAAAACATATATCTGGCCTGGTATTGATCACATACATCAAGGACCCTCTCAGTTGCCTATATATTATGGGATCCACCAACTTTGAATATGAAGTGAGAACCTTCTTCATATTAGTAACCATAGGTGTAGCCATCGGTCTATAGTCATCCATCCTGATTATCCTCAAGATCTCAACTATGTACTTCCCTTGACCAAGGAAGATCTCTCCTGATTCCTACCATACCTCTAACCCCAAGAAATAATGAATCAACCCATATGTCCTTCATCTCAAACTCAGTAGCTAAATTTTCTTTGCACCCTATAATAAGCTCCTTTGCACCTATAATAAACAAATCATCCACGTACAAAACCAAGACGAGTGGACATGCCCCAACAAGTATGACGTACAATTTAGGATCCACCTCACTCTTGGTAAAGCCCATACTATGCAAGTATACTTCAATACTGGAATACCATGCCTCGAGTACCTGTTTGAGTTCGTACAAGGATTTATTAAGCCTACTTAGATGAGAATCCCTCCCATGTACCTAAAATCCATGAGATTACTCTATACTTCTACTCAATACTGAACT
Organism: Picea mariana; assembly: GCA_032191745.1. NCBI lineage: Eukaryota > Viridiplantae > Streptophyta > Pinopsida > Pinales > Pinaceae > Picea > Picea mariana. The sequence goes on along the minus strand of JASDQU010735988.1, from coordinate 111,937 downwards.
CTGGAAGACATGTAACAATTCCCCTCAGAATCAATAATGCCCTATAGTGTAGGTTTCCTAACTGTTGATTAATTGGGTTGGTTGTCATTGATGTTAACCCTTGAAGAAATTCTGGTAGTGAATTCTGGTAGCACAAAGGTTTGGGTAATGGAACCAAGTTTGTTTGATGGATAATGGTATGAGTTTGGATATATTTGCAGGTAAGACTATTCTATATGGATAGTACATGTCATTCCATTTCCGGTGGTAAGTGGAACGCCACATAACTCCTCACGGTTAGAGAGTTATGACCAAGTGAAGTTGGAGAACCCTCATGAGTCATCTAGAAGCCCCAAAAGGTCAAAGTAGTCAAAGTGTTTGCAAAGAAGAAATTATTTAAATAACAAAGTAAAGTGATGAGTGTACTATAAGTCAAAGTGGATACAAAAGAAATTATTTAAACAATAAATTTAATGGAGAAATTACTAAGTAGACAAGTGGTTAGAAGTGGATTAGCCCTAAAATAAGGAAAGTGGGTTAAGATGGTTAGAAGTGGATTAGCCCTAAAATAAGGAAAGTGAGTTAAAATAGTTGATGAGTTGGCACATACATGAGGTGTATAGTTGATGATGTTGGTAGATCTTGATGAGTCATAGTTTATGTGTATTTGATGCATGATTGGTACATATTTGGTGCATGGTTGATGCACTTGTTGATGGTACAGGTTGAGGTACAGGTTGGTGCATGGTTGATGCACTTGTTTATGGTACAAGCTGATTACAGGTTGAGGTACATGTTGGTGCATGGTTGATGCACTTGTTTATGGTACAAGATGATTATAGGCTGTTTGGTATAGTTTCGTGCATGGTTGATGCACTTGTTTATGGTATAGGTTGATTACATGTTGACTGGTACAGGTTTACAACAATATATCTCACAGTGATAGTGTGACAGTGGTTCCATCATTCTACTTTTACGTCAGGGTAGTTGGATGGGGAAAGGACAGATGGTTGTAGCCACCTTCCAGTTGTAGCCGAAGAACATAAGGAGTTGTAGCCTCCTTCTAGTTGTAGCCAAAGAATTGGGTAGTTGGAGCTTCCCTCAGGTTGTAGCCTGAGAAACTAGGGGGTTGGAGCATCCTTCCAATTACAACTGGAAAACAAAGGAAGTTGGTGCTTCCAATGAATGCAATTCTTAAAGACATATAAGAAAAAACATTCCATGGTTTTCTCCTGCTTTGGGTTTCCATGTAAAACACTGGTGTACTATGTATGTGTGTGATTGCTCATTTGTTCATTGTTTATTTACTCTACAACTATTGGATGATAATGCTACATTGATATAACACTTGCATTTTATGGTGAAAAAAAGATTAAATTGCTCTATTACTAAGTCACCCCTCCTCTCAACAATCCAACACTAACCTCCCATGCCATAGCTCACATAGGTTGTCTCTGTCATGTAACAAATCCAAAACAAGCTTTCCCTGCAAGCTGTACAAATTTCCCTCTCTAACCCCAACGACCACTATTGTGTCTGGGATATATTTCTCTAGATGTATGAGTACTTGTCCCCTATGAAAAGTAATGATAAAATTCTTTTCCTCCATAGCTGAGACCGAGAGAAAATTATTCTTCAGTCCTGGTATGTAAAGCACATCCCTGGAATCTAACGAACCTCTTGACTCAAGTTGGAGCATAATTGTTCCCTCTCCCGTCACTACATACTTGGCATCATCACCAAAATCCACATGAACATCTGAGTCTCTTTCCATCAGTCTGCTAAATAGCTCCCGTGATTTTGTCATATGATGAGATGCACCAATGTCCAAGTACCACACACTCTTGGTGGATGTGCTGGTAGAAAGGCAAGAAACTAGTGATAAATCCTTCTCAAACTTTGCTGCAAAATCATCTAGAAGAATATCTGCTAATGCTACTATTTGTGTCTTTCCTTTTCCCTTCTTTTTATCTAGACAATGAGATGCATAATATCCATTCTTATGACATGAGAAGCACTTGATTTAAATCAAGTCCTTCTTCTTCCATGGCTGCTATGATCCTCCATCACTGTTACCCTTCTTGTTGGAACTCTTTCATTTTCCCTTCTTCGTCTTATTGACAAGAGCCAAGTTCTCATCACTACTTCTCTGCTTGTTTCTCTTAGAATTCTTCAGAGTCTCTTCCTGGATGCAATTATCCCAATGTCTCTGCTAATCTGGGAGATTTTACTGAGCGCAGGATCCCTTGAAAAATGGTTCCTAGGACTTGGGAAGACCATTCAATGCTACATTCATGAGTTCTGCATCCTATTTTTCTCTCCTATGGCTGCAATTTGATCATGTACTTGAGTGATCCTCATGAAATAGCTGGTAACATTTTCATATCTAAACATATATATCGATCTGAGTTTATTTCTTAAGACCATCTTTCTATTCATGTTAGTGCTTTGGCTTAAACCTACCAAGGCATCAAACATCTCTTTAGTCATCTTCTTATCAGATAAGTGAGGAATTAGATGATCCTTCACTAAATCCAAGATAACCCTCTTAGGTTTGATCTCCTTCTTCTCATGAGTTTCCAAGGCTGTCAGATATTTCGGTGGAGCAAATAATTTTTCCACTAACTCCCAAAGATCATACTCCTTTAACGCCAATGCAATTCTTGCTTTCCAAGATAGGAAGTTGGATGCTCCATCCAAACTGTCTTCAACTCTCAAAGGTTTTTATGCCATGTCTTAGACCTGATAAACTTCCCTAGAAATATCCTATTGCTGAAACTGCCCCTTTATGGACCTATATGAACTTGTACGTGCATGTCACCACTGAAACATGCATATGTACGCACTTTCCCTTACCGAAACACATGTATGTATGTGCATGTGCTTACTGCAACATGCATATACATGACTATCTTCAAAGAAACTTGTGTTGTATGTGATTGTTCCTTCTGCAACCTGCGTATAAATTTGTAGGAATGAAAAACTCTATCTCTTCCTCAATACTGTTGTTTCCCTGAAATCCAACCCTTGATTTTTGACTATTGGTTATGGATCTGCTATGATCTCCTTACAAATTTGATAGATCTAATATCACATGTTATGGATATGAGATATGGCTTCCTCTTAGAGCGAGTGCTCTGATACCAAGTTGAAATCCTTACTATGACACCTAGGTATCTTGTTATCTAGTGATTTCCTTGTTGTAAATCAAATTAGAACTTCATAAAACAACATACACTGTTGGAATATTCAACTAAAAATAAAGATAGCAGAAGTGATATTAGAAACAAAAAATCTGAACCAGAATAGACAAAGATATTCTGCCCATTCAAATAATTTCAAAGCTTTCAAGGGCTCTCGTAACTGGGAAAATAACCCATAGAGAAATACAAAAATCCTTAGACAATACCTGCAAACCCTAGCAATCTCTTGCGCTGTTGTACGACCTCGTAATTTCATGCTTCCCGAGATGTACATGAATTTCCTTAAGCAAACCCACATATATGTGTCTGTCTCCACTAAGACCCGCGTACACACTCTCAAAGAATATACATAACTCCATATGGCGCGACCTTGTTGCGGCAAATTCAATCAAATGAAACCCACTTGTGACTGGCTCTGTTCTATTTTCTCCCTGACTTGATCTCTAGATGGAAGTCCTTCTCCAGCTATCCAATATATCTTTGAATCATAGTCCTTCATGATCCAATACTCTGAGAAAAAGTCCTTCTCCGCTCTCAAGAATATCAAGTAGCATGTTTCTTCCTCCTTCACCCTTGCCTTGCTTTTATAAGATTGCGTTATGACCAAACCCTAATCTACAAAGTTATTGACGATTGAGATTACTTCTCACCTCACTTGAGATCAATGGCTATTATTTAATTCACTAATGCTAATTAAATAATTTCTTTAAATGAAACTCAAATCTCTAATAAAAGAACTTTACTTTAATAATTCCTTTAATTAAAGTAAAGTCTCAAGTTAGAAGGATTTGAACAACTTCCACATGTCTAGACAATACCTATTTGATGCTACAAACATCAACATCCTTTGAACAAGTGATTAGCAATATAATTACAAATAGATTTGGGACTAAGTTTTATTAATATGGAGGTCATGTTACAACATATTCTCTACAATATCTATTTTTTATATAAGTGAATTAATGACCCATCACCAAGTTAGTTGAGATTACTCACCACTATGTTGATGGAGAAGTGCTAGTATGGTAGCTGTAATAAAAGTGGTCCCCTTATTAACTTGAAATCATTCATTCTATTATTGATCAAACATATTACTCTTTTGAGTATTATTTATATGAAGATGTATTCCCCCATCTTTTAGGAATTGAAAGCGCACTCCAAGCCCGGGTGTGCAAGTGGCCCCAACCCTTTTTTTTTTTATTTTTATCTTTCAATGATATTTATTTCCACTATTGTTTAATGTTGTAGCAATTCCATTCCTAGTATCTAAACATTACAAGTTGGTATCAAAGTTTCAACTATTGTTTTTTTTCATTGTGTTTAAAAGAAAACGGTTGTGAAACTTGATGCATTTTATAAAATCTCTTCTACACATTCTTTAGAAACAAATTATACATGGTTTTTAAAAATATATTCTACTAAAAAAATACGTGGTTTAAAAAAAGTCACTCAAATCAAAATCAAACAACCAAGATATTGAAGGTTGAACACATGTTATTTTTAAGGTATTTTTTGCTACAACAATAAATTTATTTCCGATTTTTAGAAATTTATTAGAAATACTTCTCAAGATTAACTATAGCAATGAAAAATAGATCTCCTTAGATTTGAAATAGTAAATTATATGCTTGATTTGATTCATAATGAAGATATTATGATTGTTTCAAATTGGGTACTGAAATTGTTTGTTTGGGTCCCACCCTAACTCCCCTAGTTACTTGATGTATTGGGGCCATCTTTATTGAATAAGTCCCATGATGTTGTAGGGTGTGAAATAAATAAGTGTAAGTGGTTTAATTAAAGAAGGTCCACTATTCAATGGTTGAGGCCTTATTAATATAGGTAAATTGGGTGGTTAGGGCTTTGGTTAATTAGAAACTATATATAGTAGTAGAAACAATGTAATCAATTGTTAAGTGAATATGATTGTATTTGTAGCTCTCCTTAGTTGGAGGTTTCCCCCTCAAAGATGAAAGCGAACATTTCTCTTAGTTATGAATATCAATAAAGGTTTGCTTACTATTGTTATTTCTCGATATTGGTCTTGCTTTCCGCACTATATTTATGTATATTTTCCCATGTATATTCTATTTCAACTAACAAGGAACACCACAAGTAGTATTACAACAATTTCTTGTGCTAGCACATGCTCAAATTTTAGAAAAAATATTCTTAGGCTATAGATGTGTTATGGTGTCTTTAAGTAACACAAATATTTGTTATTCAATTGGTAAACCTGTGACTAGGTAAGAATACACAAAAAAAATACAAGCGGTGTCACCTCATTGGACACCCTTGTAACCTCTACTAGTATCCTTTGAGTAGTACCACATCATACAAGACTTGTATACATATATTTCTTCCATGTGCCCTCAAGTATATCAGAAGCACCCTCAGTGCACCTGAAACCAACCTTACATAATCCTATCGACCATCATATTTCTATAATACACTAAGAACAATACCTAGGGATATCATTATTGCATACCAAGGGATTAGGTAGTATAGCTAAGGGTACTATCTATCCTCTTTAGTTGGTGTAATTAAAGATTTAGTCGAGTATTGATGTTGGAAACCATTTGGTATATTAGAGAGACACTCATGTGTCCCTAGGACTCTGAAATGCATAGCTTATGTAGCACATGTAGTGAAATTCCTACATAATCTTCCGTATAGGAATTTTGGGAATTACATCAATGCAATAACACTAAGAAGGGAGTAATACTTCCATCAAAATTAAATAAACAAAAACTAGGGTATGCTAATGTGATTATGAGAGACTTAGCTCAAAATAATCCTTATGTGATGTTGATCGATGTGGTGTCACTCTATAATACATTTTATTTTATATTATTATTTTATTATTTATTTTTGTGGGGATCCACTATTATAATTTCTTGAGACCCATCCCACAGATTCCTCTCAAGAGACTGGTTGTGTTGGGTTAGCTCTCGACTAACCTCTATGGTGGACCTTGTATTCCCATGACACATACCCACAACATATCAACAATAGATGACATAAAAAAAATGGTTTAGTCTCTCTCCTAGTCCATCATCACTCTCACCCAGTCAATTAATACACTGGAGACCATGTCTTCCCTCACCGCACAGGACAATATTTGTTTTGATAAGATTGAGAAGTTGGAGGGTAAGCATGATGAGGGTGGAAATGTCCTATGTGAAGGCGCTCAAAAGGGTAAGAGAACTGAATATGAAGAAGGTTATAACAATGACCACTCATTTTTTGATCATTCCTACAATCTGATGCCTCGCTTCCCTAAGGTTGATCTGAATAAGTTTGATTGATCAAGTGTAACTGGTTGGTTGATCAAATGGAGTAGTACATTTCATTTCATTTCATATAAAATGACCTATTGAAACTCCACATCAATGCCCTATATCTGGATAGGGAATGTTTGCACTAGTGGCAATGGCATAACAAAGCTTCTCCAAGGTTCATTACATGGAATAAATTTTTGAAAGCCACGTTTGCCTGCTTTGTCCAGGATATTAATTTTGTGGGAGAGCTTACCAAATTGCTTCAAATAGGCATGGTGAAAGAATATATTTATTCTTTTGAATGTTTGGCTATTAGAATAGAAAATTTAATTGATATTTTTCTTAAGCAATGTTTTATCGGTGGGCATAAATAGAAAATAAAATCCCAAGTGGAGATGAACCAACTTGCTATTTGGTTGGAGGCCACTTAGCTATCTTTTTGTGCACAAGTTGTATCATATGCCCAATTCAAATTCCCAAATTTTGTTTTACACCCATGCCCAAATTTGATGGCTCTTCAATAGATTGCTCCACCCCTCAAGGTCCACAAGTTGAGATAGGCCAAAAAGGTGGAGCACCATCTCAAGGGTCTTTTCTACAACCATAATGAAAAATATTCTTCAAGGATTAAATGTAAGGAACACAAATAATTTATGGCCATTTCTAAGGACATTTATGATGACGAATTTGATGGCAAGACTCAAGAGACACTCCCCTATAGAGGAATTTCCTCTTCTTGAACAAAATCTTTCCTTAGGATTCAACTAGTATTTCCTCTCCTCAGATGTTAAAGTTGGTTGGCTATATCAATCATCAAAAGGTCATTGCATTAATTTATAATAGAAGTGCCCATAATTTCATTCATCATAGCATTTCCTAAGAAACACATTACTATATCCATGTCATTAACAACTTTCACATTATGATTACTAGCGGGGATCTATGAAATGTGGTTGCGAGTGTGAAAATTTGAAACTTCAAATGGGTGATTATTATGTAAAATATCACATGTTTCCCATTGAAATTGGTGGTTGTGATATTGTTTTGGGTGTTGAATGGTTGAGAACATTAGGCCCCATCACTATGGATTTCCTTTAATTATACATGGGTTTCAATAAGGATGGTCATTCCTACTTGCTTAAAGGTTTTACAACTAGCTCTCTATAAATAGACAACTCCAACCATATGGAAAATATCATGAAAAATGGTTATTATGGCCTTATTGCACAATTCCATGCTATTCAAAGCTTTGAGAATTCTTCTCAATTAGTTCAACTACATTTGCAATTAGTTTTGGCCAAACACCAATGGGTATTTAAACTTCCCTAAGGAATAACACCCTCATGTCAAGAGCATGATCACAATGTCCCATTTCTCCCAAGTAACCCACCACCCAATGTGTGCTTGTATCATCATCCTTTTTCCCAAAAGAATAAAATATAAAGATTTTCTAGGAGCTACTGGTTATAGGTATAATCTATCCTAGTACTAGTTCCTACTCTTCTCCATTCATCATGGTTCTTTTAAAGGAAGGCACTTAGTGCACATGTCCTTATTTTTCAGCTCTTAACAACTCAACCGTCGAAGATAAATTTCCCATTTTGGCCATTGGTGATCTCTTAGATGAGATACCTTATGCTTAATTCTTCACCAAACTCGATCTCCATTCTATTTATCACCAAATTCACATGAAAGAAGTAGATATTTCAAAGACTAATTTCCACACTCCTGAAGGTCATTATAGGTTTTTGGTGATACCTTTTTGTCTTTGAAACATGCCTTCTACTTTTTATAGCTTCACGAGTCACATATTTCAACCCCTTGTATGCCATTTATTCTTGATCTTCTTTGATGAAAACTTGATCCACCACAAAACTTGGGTAGATCATCTAGCACACGTGGATCGTGTCTTACAACTTCTATGTAATCACTAATTATTCCTCAAATGTTCTAAATGCACTTTTGGTGTTTCAAAAGTGAAATATTCGTGACACATTGTTGGTGGGGAGGGTGTGTGTGTTGATCCTAAGAAAATTGAGGTGATGATAGATTAGTGTTGCCTAAATACCATAAAATGTTTGTGTAGATTTCTTGGTCTCATAGGTCACTACAAGAAGTTTTTCCAAAACCATGGTAAAATTGCAGCTAACACCTTGATATAAAAGAATGCCTTTGGTTGGAATAAGGAGGCTGACCATGTTGTTCAGGATTTAGAATATGTTATTTGTACTACCTCAGTACTCAACTTTCCCAACTTCAATAATTTTTTTTTCTTGGGTTGTGATTCCTTTGGCATAGGGATTGGGGAAATATTACTGAAGGAGCATTTCCTATTGGCCTTCACCGGTGAGCATTATGTGATAGAAATTTGGGCAACTCCACCCATGAAAAGGAAATTTTGGCTACTCTTCATGCAATTGATATGCAACATCCTTACTGATGGGTGTTATTTCCAGATTAAGAGAAACCATTGCAGCTTGAAATATTTCCTAGAATATAGGTTGTCCTTCCCAAAGAAATAAAAGTGGATTGCTAAAATGTTAGGATATGACTATGAGATTATCTACATGAAGGGAAAGGATAATGTGGTGATTAATGATCTATATAGGAATGATGACAAGGAAGGTTCCCTATTTTCCTTATCTTTCATATTGGTCGATCGATTGCAAGCGGTACATTAAGAATGATTAGCAGATGTCAAGTTCATTCACATCATGCACAAACTATATGTTGAATCATAGACACATCTAGGGTATAATTGGTAGAATGATGAGCTTCATTATAAAAACCAATTCTTTTGGTTCAAGATTCGACATTTAAATTCAACATATTATTTGAATTACATTCCTCTCCCACGACACAACATCTTGGGTTTCAAAAAACATATGAAAGGATTAAGCATTCATTCTTTTGGGAAGTCATGAAAAGGGATATCCACATATTTGTGTATGAATGTGAAAATTTTCGATGAAACAAGGGGAAAACAATAAATCCTTCAAGACCAATACAACCATTACCCATTCCATCCAACATGTGGATTGGCAATTTTTATGGATTTCATTGTGGGGTTAACAAAATTAGGAAACAAATCAGTGATCATGGTAGTTATTGATTTCCTTTCTAAATATGATTACTTATATGCCTTACCACACCCATTCAAGATCTCCACAATAACACAATTATTCATGGACAATATTCTAAAAATCAATAGCATACCTAAATCTATTATGAAGGATCATGACCGCACCCTCAATGGAAATTTATGGCAGGATTTGTTTCAACTTCAAGGTATCCAATTGAATCTTAGCACATCATATCACCCCTAAACGCATGGATAAACATAAATAGTTAGCAATTGTTTAGAAGCTTATTTACATTGTTTTGCTTCTGACATACAAGCACAATGGATCCAGTGGTTTCCCCTAGTAGAATGGTGGTACAATACTAGCTATCATGGTGATACTAAAATGGATCCCTTTGAGGCAGTCCATGGATGACTGTCTTGGTCAATGATCTCATACTTACAAGGCCTCACTAAGGTCCAGAGGTGGATAAAATCTTGAAAACCCTTGCTAACATTATTCATGCACTCAATAATAATTTGATGTTGGCCTAGAACTACATGAAGCAATATGCATATCAACATTGTTTTGAATTCCATTTTGAAGAAGGGGATCGATTGTTCTTTTGTCTCCAACCATATAATCAAATATCACATAAGGAGACGATGCACCATAAGTTATCCCTTGAGTTTTACAAACCCTATACTATTCTTAAATGTATAGGCCCCATAAGTTACAAATTGGCTCTACCCAACCAGTCTAAGATCCATATAGTCTTTCATGTCTCTTTCTAGAAGAAAGTGCTTGAGTCCAATTCCAAAGTATCAACCAACCTTCAAGAATTGGGTGAGAAGGGTTTCATTTGGTTATAGATCAAGGCCATTTTGGAAAAATGTGAGCACCATCTTTTCCAATGAACTATTTAATAAGTTTTCATCTAATGGAAAGATACACCAACTTGGAGATACTACATAGGAACCAACAAAGATTCTCCATCAGTTTCCTCATATCCAACTTTGAGAGCAATGCTGCTTTGTAAGGGGGAGAACATGTTAAGGTCCCAACCTTACTCCCCTAGTTACTTTTTTTTCCAGCATAAAATTTTTCAATATATTATATATATGATGTTCTCAAGGAGAGTACATGAGTTCACTATTACAACCATCTTCTAATGATATTTCCATACCAATAATAGACATAAAAAGTGGTGCCACATTGTTCTTGATACTAAATTAGCTAGTCTCTACAATACATAACAATCCAAAAATAACAAAAAATTATAAGTGGACAATCCACAGTGTCTATAGAAAGGATTACATTTTGGTACTAGTAAAACTCAAAAATAAAAGTCATGGACTTACCCGATATGGTATCTATATCATAAGTAGAGATGAAGGGATAGTGGGGGGCCCTCATGGCCATCCTACCATTTGTTGTAGTGGATCCTCCCTTCTGGTACCTGAAGTGATTTTTTTGATAGTACATCTGCTTCCACATTCTCTTCCCTGTAGATATGATCAAATCTAATAGTGTTGAAGAGTGTAATAAGTTCCCTAATATTCTCCATCCAGCCCATAAGTGAAGAAACATGTAGATTACTCCTGTGGTTTAACCAATCAACCACTGTCTTTGAATCCCCCAATAACTGTAGTTAGCCAATTTCCAACCTATGAGCTAATGATAAAGTGGCCCACACACCAAGTAGTTCTGTCTTGGTGTTTGAACCCATTCCATAATTGAATGTCCACCTATAGATAGTGTTCCCCGAAGTCTTTATGATACCCCCAACTCCGCTCAGAGTACCATTTGCTTGAGAAGCAATGTCAAATGAACATAAGGATTGCAGAGTGAAGTCGGGTGGTTTTTTAATTCTTTTGTAAGTATGATTTTGAGGGAACTGTGCACTAGCAACTTCCACCATCCCTCTGATCTGAAATCCAACTCCCTGAACTATAGTTGTGCGGGATTCAAAGATACACTTGTTCCTTTCCAACTATATATACCAACAGGTCAATGAAGGTAGGGTGTGATGGACTTTTTCCAATTTCATCCAGTTTTCAAAACAATTTGCAAGTTTGTTGCCTCCCCAAAAAGTAATAAGGTTGAAAACGACAGATAAAAACTTCCATAGATGTTGTGTAAAAGGAAAATTTACAAATAAATGAAAGATTGTATCCTCATCTCTATTGCAAAATGGACAGTAGCTTGATCCTTCCCAACCTCTTTTTTTTTCCAGATTATCCCATATTAAGATTTTATTCTCCAGTGCCAACCAAATGAAGAGTTTGATTTTGTAAGCTATGTCCCATGCCCATAACTGTCTTCGCCACCCTGTTGTTTGTATCAACTAGTATTTTCTTGCCAATGCACTCCCCTAGTTACTTAATGTATTGGGGACATCTTTATTAAACAAGGTGCACAAGATAATAGAATGTGAAATCAATAATATAAGTGGATTCATTAAAGAAAGTCCACTAGTTAGTAGTTGAGGCCTTAATAACTAAGGTCCACTAGGTGGTTAAGGTTTCCATCAATTAGATACTATATATAGTAGTAGAAGCTATGTAATCAACTACCAAATGAATATTATTATATTTGGGTGTTTTCTTAGTTGGAGGTTTTCCCCTCAAAGAGGCAAATGAACATTTCTCTTAGTTTTGAATATCAATAAATATTTGCTTACTGTTGTTGTTTCTTAATAAAAATCCTATTTATTTTCTTTTTGCACTTTATTTTTGTTTATTTTTGTTATGAATATTTTGCTTCAACTAATAAGGAACACCACATTGTTGCAACAAAATTTCATGACCAAGAGAATAATATACAAGCTCAACAAGTATGAAATAACATAAAAGGTTATTATAGGAAAAGAGATGAGTAGTAAAGGGAGATGGGTCTTCTATGAGAGTTGTAGAAAGTTTCTTCCCATATTTCTCAATGACTATGACATCAATGCCTACGCTTATCACTGTTACAAAAGGAATAATAACTAATATGTGAGAAAGAGGAAGAATGCATAGTTCCAAACATTGAATCTCAATATATGATCAATATCCTTGTGAAAAGTGTTTATAGTAAGTGATATATGTCTCATATTTTATTTTGTGATTATTTCCTTCTCTCTAACAAATCCCCTAATGTGCACACCTATGAATCTCCTTATATAGGGGACTTACTTGAAAATGAAACCATTGAACTTGATGAAGAATAGATTATCCAAGAGGATCCTTCCCTTATAAAAGTTATAAAAACATAATTATCAACCTCAAAATGAGAACTCTAGCTCTAAATACCCATATTTTGGAGTTAAAAACACCAAAATCAACCTTCATTTCTAAAACTGGTGCTACCGGTATCACCCTTTTTTTTTTTT
>JASDQU010735988.1:71715-98063 GCA_032191745.1 Picea mariana | reverse complement strand
TATATATATATATATATATATATATATATATATATATATATATATATATATATATATATATATATATATATATATATATATATATATATATATATATATATATATATATATAAAGAAGAAGAAGAGAAAACCGGCCTTGCTTTTCTTTTATTTTTTAAACCTACCATTAAATCTAAATTAAAAAAAAATCTAATAAACCTTAGAAAAATGTGATTAAGAAAAATTAAAAATTAAGAAAAAAATTTGATTGAAAATTTTATTTTTTATATAAAAAAGAAGAAATTGGAAAAAAAAATTCCCAAAAGAAAAGAAAAAAAATGCACAATGGGTGGGTTGGGGGGGGGGGGGGGGGGNNNNCGGGGGGTGTGGAATTCTCGAAATCGCCCCACCATTCCCATTCCATTGCCCATAATACCAACTCCACCCTCTCCCCACAACACCCACCCCTTCCTCTTTCCATGCCTGCCCACTAAAGGGGCATCAAGCTGTGGGTTGTGCATTTTTTCCCTATTTTTTTCTTTTCCCCTTTTTCAATGTTTTTTAACAATACTTGTGGGGTTTGGTTTTTGTTTTTGTTTTGATTTTTTAATTGCATTTGTTTAAAGCGCGCATGCACGCGTGTGTATGTCCATTGGATGTAGCTTGGGTGGTTGGGAGGAATGATTGTTACCCTCCCCACCTAGTTTCAATTCCTTGTGAGTGACATGTTGTGCCCTTCGAGGGGGAAACATGCTAAGGGAAAACCCACAAGTACTTTCCCTCATTTCAAGGATGGTACCTAGTGTAAATCATAGAATCTTCAGGGCACACCATTGGTCAACAACAAGGCTTGAATCCATTACAATAATATACTTGTTAAGATCTCAACATGTCACTTGTAAGAATTGAACATGGGTGGGGAGGTTAACAATCATTCCTCCCAACCACCTGAGCTAAATCCAATTGACATAGTATACAACTCTATATTACTTGCATGTAAACATTAGTATGATTTGGAGCACCATTTGTAAGTTTATCTGCTTCTTTTGTATGGTTTGAGCTCAAAGCATTCTAGAAAGGATGGGAATGTTATGTCCCTCACATGTCCAACCAAGAATACTTATGGATGTAATGCATGTACTTATTGTATTTGTTATGGTTGGGTTCCATAGGTTATTAATTCCCAAAAATTTAATAAAGATCAGAATTGTATAACGAGGTCTACTTTCATTATGTAAGCAATCGATAAGTGATTAGTAATAGGATCATAGATATCTTTAGGACAAAATTAAGGGAGAGGGCACATTGTGTAGTTGCACACAACATATTTTGTACATGAACTATTTTGTTTAAGCTCATTAATAACCCATCACTGAGTTAGTTGAGATTACTCTTGTTAAAGAGTAAACATTAAGTTAGTGGAGAAGTGTTAGTTACATCCATTGATGTCTTGCCACTATGTTAGTGGAGAGGTGTTAGTATGATAGTTATATTAAAATAGATCTCCTCCCTCGCTTTTATTCATTCATTCTATTGGCAATCAAACATATTACTCTTTTGAGTATTATTTACATGAATATGTGTTCATCCATATTTTATAAATTGTAGGAGCGTTCCAACATTGGGAGTGCATGTGCCCCCAACCCTTTGTTTTCTTTCATAATTTATTTTCCTTTCATTGTTGTTCATTTCTTTCAATTGTTGTTAATGCTGGAGTACTATCATTCTAGGTATCGGAACATGTCAACTTGGTTTTAGAATTTCAATAGATTATACTTTTGTTGTGTTTAAAAAATAAATAGAATAAAAAAAGAGTCGAGACACTCAAAACGTTTTATAAATATTTTCTAGTAAAATATTCATAAACAAACTGCATATATGTATTCTATTGGAGAAAATACACTGTTTCAAAAAAATCACTTAAATAAGATGTGGACAACCAAGATATTGAAGGCTGAAAATCTATTATTTTTAGGGTATTATACTACAAACACAAATATATTTTCAACTTTCAGCATATTATAAGTACTTCTCACACTTGAATCTTGAGAAACAAATATCATTGGCTTTGAAGTGATATTTTATATGCTCGATTTTGATTCATAATGAAAATGTTATGATTGTTTCAATTTGAGCAAGTATGACTAGAGTGTTGAAATCACTACCACACAAAAGTTTAATAAGCAAGAGAAGAATATAGGACCCACCACATATGGATGACCGCATAAGGGAATTTTACGAATAGACATAAGTACCAAAAGGATATGTGTTTTTCACAAGAGTTGTAGAAATAATCTTTCCATATTGCTCAACATCTATAATATTAATGCTTGCAACTATCATTGTCATAAAGGGAGAAATAACTAACATGTGGGGAAAAGGAAAGATGTAGTTTTAGATATTAAATATCCATCTATCTATTATGAATGTCCTTGTGAAGAGGGTCACAAGAGGTTAGATATATCCCTCAACATCTATTTCCTGAATCTCTAGTTCACTCTAACAAATCCATTGGTGTGCATAATGATAAATCTCCTTACAAAGCATATTTACAAGAATATGTAACCATTGAACATGATAAATAAAATATTGTATAATAGGAGTTTGCCCTTATATAACGTATAAAGGACATAATAACTACAATAACTTCCTATTTACTAAAATATTGTCAGACAATTGGCTTAGGTTGATGGGCAGTTGGTTGTCATTGATGTCAACAATTAGAGAGTGATATTGTAGATTGATGTAAACCCTTAGTGATTGATGTCAACCCTTCGAGAAATTTTGGTAGCAAATTCCGGTAGCACAAAGGTTTGGGTAATGGTCCCAAGTTTGTTTGATGTATAATGGTATGAGTTTTAATATATTTGAAGGTAATACTATTCTAGATGGGTAGTACATGTCATGCCATTTCCGATGGTATGTGGAACATCACATAACTCCTCACGGTTAGAGAGTTATGGCCATGTGAAGTTGGAGACCCCAGGTTTGGGTAATGGATCCAAGTTTGTTTGATGTATAATGGTACGAGTTTTGATATATTTGCAGGTAATACTATTCTATATGGATAGTACATGTCATGCCATTTCTGGTGGTATGTGAAACGTCACATAACTCCTCACGATTTGAGAGTTATGGCCTTACAAATTTGGTGGACCCCCATATGTTGGCTTGAAGCCCCAAAAGGTCAAAGAAGTCAAAGTGCTTGCAAAGAATAAGTTATTTAAATAATAAAGTGAAGTGACAAATTCAAAGAGGATTATTTAAATATTAAAGTGAAGTGACAAAGTCAAAGATGATTATTTAAATAATAAAGTGAAGTGACAAAGTCAAAGAGGATTATTTAAATAATAAAGTGAAGTGACAAAGTCAAGGAGGATTATTTAAATAATAAAGTAAATGGAGAGCTTTCTAATTATGGAAAGGGGTTAGAAGTGGGTTAGCCCTAAAATAAGGAAATTGGGTTAAGATGGTTAAAAGGTAACCCCTTGAGGAAGCTACACGAAAGTATAAATAAGAGGCAAGGCTCTCTCATTTCAATTACAATTGAGCATATTGAGTATCTACACTTCAGCATATTGAATATCCAAGTAGTTGTGGTACAAATTTCAGTTTGTGGGTCGTTGTATTTTTGGAGTTACACTCCGTGGAAAATAGAGTTTGTGGCTAGTCCTGAAACTAGTCTAAAACAGGTGTTTCGGGTAAAAACCTCATAACTTCTTCATAACAGCCAAATTCAGTAAAACGAAATGTGTTGGTTAGAGTACAGTCTGTAGTATTATATGTACAATTTTTAGATCCATACAACAAATGTTCTGTGCAGGGCACCCTCTACAAGTTCGCTCTCTAGAATAAGCCAGAATTCAACAAGGTATGCCATTTTTGCTATAACTCTTTTTCTGAGAGGTACCAAGTAGTGACACCTGGAGGAATTTCAGAAAACACACTGAAGAACATTGTGTACTAGTTTCAGTTCTTTATTCATTACAGGTACATAGTTATGATTATTTCAAGTTAGGGTTGTTGACTAATCCAAAACTAGTCATGTGAGACTAAAGTAAAGTTTGATGAAAATGCTAGTCTCTTGTTGTTAAAGTTAAGGAAGGTTTGCAGGTATGTGATCATATACACTAGGTCTATTATAGAGTTACAAATCAGATTTGGATGATGAAATTGATGAGGGCTTTGGTTGAGGTACATGTTGGGTACATGGTTGAGACAAGTAGTTGATGAGTTGGCACATACATGAGGTGTATAGTTGATGATGTTGGTATATCTTGATGAGTCATAGTTTATGAGTAGTTGATACATGATTGGAGGCACTTGTTAGTAGTATTGTTGACACATGATTTATGGATGATGTAGCATACTTGTATTGGTATATTATTAGAAGCACATATTGATATTGGTGATGATTATGAGTTGTTGTGTTATGCTTGGTTGATGCACATCTTTGAGATTTGTCTTGGTGATTGATCTTGGTGAGTAGATATGATTTGGTTGATAAGATTGATGAGACATGTTGTTTGGACATGTTGTTGTGACATGTTATTTGTACAGTTTTGGTGCATGGTTGATGCAATTATTCATGGTAAAGGTTGAGGTACAGGTTGGTTCATGGTTGATGCACTTGTTTATGGTACAGGTTGATTATAGGTTGCTTGGTTCATGTTGGTGCATGGTTGATGCACTTGTTTATGGTACAAATTGAGGTATAGGTTGATGTATGGTACATGTTGACACAAGTTATTGGTACATGTTATTACAGGTTGATTGGTATAGGTTTTCAGTAGTATATCTCATAGTGATAGTGTGACAGTGGTTCCATCATTCTACTTATAAGTCAGAACAGTTGGATGGGGTAAGGAAAGGTGGTTGTAGCCGGAGAACATAGGGGGTTGTAGCCTCCTTTTGGTTGTAGCCAGAGGATTGGGGAGTTAGAGATTCCCTTAGGTTGTAGATTGAGAAACTAGGGGGTTGGAGCCTCCTTCCAGTTTCAGCTAGAAAACAAAGGAAGTTGGTGCTTCCAATGAATGTAATTCTTCAAGACATATAAGAAAAAACATTCCGTGGTTTTCTCCCACTTTGGTTTTCCACGTAAAAACACTGGTGTACTGTGTATGTGTATGATTGTTCATTTACTCTGGAAATATTGGATAATAATGCTACATTGATATAACACTTGCATTATATGGTTAGAACTTATTAGATTTCTCTATTACTGATTCACCGCCCCTCTTAGTAATCCAACAATTGGTATTAGATCTGGTTCCTTCAGGAAACAGTTTAACCACTGGAAGGATATCATGGATCATTCTGAGAATGGAGTACCAATGTTTAATGGTCAGAATGGTTTTAAGTATGAGATGTGGATCAGAAGGACGAAAGTATTTTTACAGGAACATGGACATTATATTTGGCTATCAGTTGTTACAGGATATGATAGTTCAAAAAGGGCAAAGACTGCAGCCAAGAAGGAATTGAAGAAGAATAACAAAATAGCAATGGATTTCATTTGGGAAGGATTACCTAATTTGGTAAGAGAAATGTTTGGTAAATGTTCATCAGCTAAAGAACTTTGGGATACATTGTATGACATATATTCTTCACCCATTGCAGATTCATAAAATGCCAAAGAAGATGCAAATACAGAACAAGAAGAAATATGCTCATCATGTTAGACAGATTCAGAAGAGGAAGAGTAAGAAGAAGAAGAAGTTGATTACAGAGAAAAATTGACTAGTGCAATTGAATATCTAAAGAAAGAAAGAGAAGAAAACAAGTCATCCAAGAAAGAATCGATGAAGCAATAGGAAAGTGTTCAAGGTTCCGAAAAAGATCAACTGGTCATCAAGAATTTAAGAGTTCAACTAGAAGAGGCCAACAGAATTGAATAAACACTAGAATATCAAAAGAAATGTTTAGAAGCCAACATAACAACACAAAAGGAAGAAGCAGAAAAGAGAGAAAAGATATTGATGGATCATATCAAGGAAAGAACCAATGACTTAAACCAACTTGAGGAAGAGTTTGGTCAAGAAGAGAGAAGACTGGAAGAATAGATAATTACATTGAAAATCCAACTTGAATAAGCAAAGAGAACATAAGAGATCATGAAGTCTCAGATAATGAAGAAAGAAGAATAGGTTGAGAATCTTGAAGAATAAGTTGCACATCTAAGAGTCAAAATCGTCAAGCTCAACAAGAACGTTGAAGAGACATAAACATCCACATCAGTTGTAGAGAATGAAGAGAAGCACTCTACGTTACTAGAAAAGAAGAATGAAGAAAATAGAAAGAGTTATGCAGAAGTACTCAAAGGAAGGAATCATGGTCAACCGGGATCTAAAAAAACTAATAAAGATACATATTCAAGAAGACCATCCATGTTCAAGCCACAAAGAAGCTTCAATCATGATCATGATTAGTCAGGGCAGAAATTCAGAAGGACTGCACCACAAAGAAGATAATTCACTCCCAGGTATGAAAATTTCTTTTATGGCCATTGTTTTTATTGTACTAATTTTTGACATAAGGTTGCAGATTGCAGGGATTATAAAAGAAATGTTCAAGCAAGAAATGCCTATGTGGTCCCACTTAACATTGAATGTTACAAATGTCATAACTATGGACACATAGCTCGTGATTGTAGAAGCATGATCAATAATTCCATGAAAGATAGAATTGATATCAGATATAAGAAAGCATGGATAAGAAAACATGAAGAACAGGTGAACACAGACTAGGTCCCAGAGATTGCAAGATTGACAATAAAATGAGATGAAGAAAAATCTACAGAGAAAAAGAAGGATATCATATATATAAAGGTTTGGAAAATAAATGAAAGAAAAGAAGGACACGTAAATAAGGAACATGTTCAAGAGATTGTACTTTCATGTATTGTAGTGAAAGATGAATCCATAGATAGAAAGAAGGAAGTCAGAGCTCAAAGAGATGATGAATCTACCAATGAAGATGATGATGAATACACATCAGAGCAAGAATTGTTCTGAGCCATACGACTTAGAGACTCCTAGGTAATATGAATATTAGACAGGGGGACTCTATACGATAGCTGTGATAGACCAAAGAACCATCCTTCGAGTAGCTTGCAGAGTTTGAGAAGAAAAATCTAGAGCAATCAGTTAGCAGAAGTACAATTTGATAGATTAATCAAGACTTCATGATAGTATAGTGATACATGGGTCAACATTATGGAAAGTTGCGCAAGTAGAGTCTTGGACAGTATGAATAAAGATGGATTTGTAAGAATACTTAGCAGGTTTCGACAGATATACGAAAGTGGAAAAGAGCATGGTACTCTAGACTGGATAAATATATACAACAGACAGGGTTCATAAAAGGAAGTGCAGACAACAACCTCTACATCAAGGTAACTCAAGATAGTATTTTATTAATTGAAGTTTATGTTGATGATATTATTTTTGGAAGTACTGATGACATGTTAAGCTAGAAATTTGCAAAGGACATGCAAAATGAATTTGAAATGTCATTACTTGGAGAACTATCATTTTTTTTGGGTCTTCAGATACGTCAAAGCAACAAAGGAATTTTTATTTCTCAAACCAAGTATATTAGAGAAATTCTATAAAGGTCCGGAATGGAAGATTGAAAACCAGTTATCACTCCCATGCAAACCAGTTGCAAGTTGAGAAAAGATGATGATTCAAAGTCTATCGATCAGAGGCAACACAGGTCAATGATTGGTAGTCTACTATATGTGACAACATCCAAACCAGATGTAATGCATGTAGTTGGACATGTGGCACGATTTCAAGAAGCACCAAAGGAATCACATGTATTAGCAATGAAGAGGATTTTCAGATATCTCAAAGGAACATAAGAGGTTGGATTATGGTATCCAAAAGGAAAGGATCTATCACTTATTTCCTACAGAGATGCAGATTGGATAGGTTGCATTGATAATCGATGAAGCACCAGTGGAGGAACGTTCTACTTGGGTGAGTGTTTAATATCATGGCTAAGAAAGAAACAATCATCAATATCTTTATC
Organism: Picea mariana; assembly: GCA_032191745.1. Classification (NCBI taxonomy): domain Eukaryota; kingdom Viridiplantae; phylum Streptophyta; class Pinopsida; order Pinales; family Pinaceae; genus Picea; species Picea mariana. Next base: position 90,050 of record JASDQU010735988.1, on the reverse strand, counting down.
TACAATCAAGACATAGTATATTGCAGCAACATCATGTTGTACACAGGTTCTATGGATGAAGCAAACTCTAGCATATATACAAGTTGAGTATGATGAGCCCATTCCAATCTATTGTGATAATACAAGCGCCATCAATATCTCAAAGAACCCGATGATGCACTCCAAGATGAAGCACATTACAATCAAGTATCACTTTCTACGGGAACATGTTGCATAAAAGAACATCAAAGTTGAATATGTGGGCACAAAAGAAGAAGTGGCAAACATCTTTACAACTTCGCTTCCACGGGAAGCCTTTGAGTATCTTCACCAGAGACTCAGAGTTATTTCTACTCCAAAATGAATGCTTTTGAATGCATATATTATATGTCTTAGATGTACACAAGGAAGCACCATAAAGAGGATAGTTCAGGTTGGGATATCAGATGAATCAGTTAGGGGGAGCAACCTCAAATGGAAAGATACCTTTTCCATTGATGACAAAGGGGGAGAGATTTACCAGATGCATGATAGAAATGATTGGAGAGAGAGAACAGAGGCATGTAGATAGGGGTAGAATCCCAAGGATATTTCAGTTAAGGGGAGCAGCCCCAAAGGGAGATACCCTTTTCCATTGATGTCAAATGGGGAGAGATAGAAACATTGATGAGGAGTATAAGCATGAATGTTATCATGACTAAGTGTTTCCATCAATGTTGGTGTTGCCATCGATGCCAATGGGGAAGATTGTCATACAATTGGCTTAGGTTGATGGAAAATTGGTATGGATTGTTGGTTTTCATTGATGTCAACCATTAGAGAGTGATATTGTAGATTGATGTCAACCCTTAGTGATTGATGTCAACCCTTGGAGAAAGTCTGGTAGCGAATTCCGGTAGCACAAAGGTTTAGGTAATGGTCCCAAGTTTGTTTGATGTATAATGGTATGCGTTTTAACATATTTGAAGGTAATACTATTCTATATGGGTAGTACATGTCATGCCATTTTCAATGGTACGTGGAACATCACATAACTCCTCACGGTTAGAGAGTTATGGCCATGTGAAGTTGGAGAACCCAGGTTTGGGTAATGGACCCAAGTTTGTTTGATGTATAATGGTATGAGTTTTTATATATTTGTAGGTAAGAATATTCTAGATGGATAGTACATGTCATTCCATTTTTGGTGGTATGTGTCATGTCACATAACTCCTCACGGTTTGAGAGTTATGGCCTTACGAATTTGGAGGACCCTCATATGTTGACTTGAAGCCCCAAAAGGTCAAAGAAGTCAAAGTGCTTGCAAAGAAGCAATTATTTAAATAATAAAGTGAAGTGACAAAGTAAAAAATGATTATTTAAATAATAAAGTGAAGTGACAAAGTCAAAGAGGATTATTTAAATAATAAAGTGAAGTGACAACGTCAAAGAGGATTATTTAAATAATAAAGTGAAGTGACAAAGTCAAGGAGGATTATTTAAATAATAAAGTCAAGTGACAAAGTCAAGGAGGATTATTTAAATAATAAAGTAAATGGAAACCTTTCTAATTATGGAAAGTGGTTAGAAGTGGGTTAGCCCTAAAATAAGGAAATTGGGTTAAGATGGTTAAAATGTAACCCCTTGAGGAAGCTACATGAAAGTATAAATAAGAGGCAAGGCTCTCTCATTTCAATTATACTTGAGCATATCGAATATCTACATGTGACTGAGGTAACCAAAGGATATCTAAGTTGAATTTGAGAGGGAAGGTGAAGTAAAGAGGGCCAAAATTCAAGAAAGGATAAATTCTTTTGATGATATTTTCTAAGGTATGTTATTTATAGGTCATCTCACCATTTTCGCAATAAATTTTTTTCTAGAATGATTCAGACCGTGAAATTAGGAGGCCATTGAGAAAACATATCAAAGTAGTTGTGGTACAAATTTTAGCTTGTGGGTCGTTGTATTTTTGGAGTTACACTTCGTGGAAAATAGGGTTTATGGCTAGTCTTGAAACTAGTCTAAAACAGGTGTTTCAGATAAAAACGTCATAACTTCTTCATAACAGATCCAAATTCAGTAAGACCAAATGTGTTGGTTAGAGTATAGTTTGTATTATTCTGTGTACAATTTTCAGATCCATACAACAAATATTCCGTGAAGGGCACTCTCTACAAGTTCACTCTCTAGAATAAGCCATAATTCAACAAGGTATGCCATTTTTGCTATAACTCCTTTTCTGAGAGGTTCCAAGTAGTGAAACCTGGAGGAATTTCATAAAACAAACTGAAGAACACTGTGTACTATTTTCATGTCTTTATTCATTACATATACATAGTTATGATTATTTCAAGTTGGGGTTGTTGACTAATCCAAAACTAGTCATGTGAGACTAAAGTAAAGTTTGATGAAAATGCTAGTCTCTTGTTGTTAAAGTTAAGGAAGGTTTGCAGGTATGTGATCATATACACCAGGTCTATTACAGAGTTACAAATAAGATTTGTATGATGAAATTGATGAGGGATTTTGATTTAGGTACATGTTGGGTACATGGTTGAGACAAGTAGTTGATGAGTTGTCACATACATGAGGTGTATAGTTGATGATGTTGGTACATCTTGATGAGTCATAGTTGATAAGTAGTTGATACATGATTGTTACATACTTGGTACATGGTTGGAGGCACTTGTTAGTGGTATTGTTGACACATATTTTATGGATGATGTAACATACTTGTATTGGTATATTATTAGAGGCACATATTGATCTTGGTGATGATTATGAGTTGTTTTGTTATGCTTGGTTCATGCACATCTTTGAGAGTTATATTGGTGATTGATCTTGGTGAGTAGATATGATTTGGTTGATAAGATTGACGAGACAAGTTGTTGTGATAGGTTGTTTGGACAGGTGTTGTGATATGTATTCATACAGGTTTGATGCATGGTTGATGCACTTATTCATGGTAAAGGTTGAGGTACATGTTGGTGCATGGTTGATGCACTTGTTTATGGTACAGGTTGATTACAGGTTGTTTGGTATAGGTTGGTGCATGGTTGATGCACTTGTTTATGGTACAGATTGAGGTACATGTTGATGTATGGTACATGTTGACACAAGTTATTGGTACAGGTTATTGCATGTTGATTACAGGTTGATTGGTAAAGGTTTACAAAAGTATATCTCACAGTGATAGTGTGACAATGGTTCCATAATTCTACTTATATGTCAGGGCGGTTGGATGGGGCAAGGACAAGTGGTTGTATCCAGAGAACATAGGGGGTTGTAGCCTCCTTCTGGTTGTAGCCAGAGAATTGGGGAGTTGGAGCTTCCCTCAGGTTGTAGCCTGAGAAACGAGGGGGTTGGAGCCTCCTGCCAGTTGCAACTAGAAAACAAAGGAAGTTGGTGCTTCCAATGAATGTAATTCTTCAAGACATATACGAAAAAGCATTCTGTGATTTTCTCCCGCTTTGGGTTTCCATGTAAAAACACTGGTGTACTGTGTATGTGTATGATTGTTCATTCGTTCATTGTTTATTTAATCTGCAAATATTGGATAATAATGCTACATTGATATAACACTTGCATTATATGGTTAAAAAGGATTAGATTTCTCTATTACTGATTCACCCCCCCTCTAAGTAATCCAACAAAGATCACCAAGAATATCAACTCAATGATAATAGCTTAAACATGTCCTTGGATCTCAATAAGTGGTTATTGGTCATTGCCAATGCCAATATCTAAAAATGGATTTAGCGCATATACCTTGAAAGGGAGTGAGTGTTGTAGTACTGAGTCACATGTGTTCAACATATGAATCTATATGTTTTTCCAAGGAAAACCATGCGGGGAAACCTTCATGCACTTCCTCGCATTTTGCAAATGATACCTAATGCAAACCCATCGACACTTATTATGGTGCCTAGACCAATAGGGATGTGAGATGAGGCATGCAACAAAGAAAACCAACTTAGGGGAATCAACCTCGACACCTCCATCATGAGGCTCAAAGCACTCAATCATTCAACCTAGCTCATCAACTATATATGACTATATATTACTTGAATGGCCACATGATTATGACTTGGGTCACTGGTTGCAGTTTTATCTATTTCTTATTTATGTTTTTGTCTCAAAGCATTTTAGAATGGAAGGGCATGGTGTGTCCCTAATATGACCAATGAGAAGAAGAGTTATGGATGCAATGCATTTACTTATTGTATTTGTTAGTTGTCGGGCTCCATAGGCTAGTAATGACCCAATATCTTAATAAAGACCATTTTTGTATAATCATGCCTATTTTAATTATGTAAGTAATCAGTAAGTTATAAGGTATGGCTTAGTGGTTGGGAGGGGGTGCCGCCATGAAAATAACCCAAGTTCAAATTTAGGTGTGTGTAGAGACCTCATGTGTTTGTGTGGGGGAAGGTGTGTGACCTCTGAGAATTCATCTCCCTCCATCATCAAAGGGGCTCAAAAAGTGTATGATAAACCAAATAGTTTAAATGGACATTGATGGAATATTATACCATTTTAATAAGACTAGATATAGTTACGAGAGAAAGTTTTATTAAGGGGAGGGCATGTTGTGTACTCATACACAATATATTTTGTATGGTAGTTGTTTTTTGTAAGATCATTAATGTCTCATCACTTAGTTAGTTCATATTGTTAGCACAAGAATTTGCAGCTAGAAGAGGCCTAACTATCAGAGTTTTGGGTTTTTTCTAAAGTGTTAACTCCCTCAGTGGTAAAGTGCACAACCTACTATACTGCCAAGACACCTAAACACAATGGGTTCGACATTATAAAAAGACCACCAACTGCTCTGCACATGTTCAATATTGAAGGTGCTGCATTTTGACATTGCTACCTAAACTTGCACACAGGCGCAACTAAGTGGCGCTACCTAATATTTCTGGCAGAAAACGAATTGTGCAGAGTTATTTTACCAATTTTTAGTCACTAACTTGAAACTTGGATTCTGAACAATTGAAAAGGTATTTTTGAAAATTGGAGGAGGTTTTTGTTCATAACATGCCAAATAACAAAAACCTCTCTTAGTTTTTCAAAATTTGTTATGGTTTGAGATATATTATACATATAAGTGGCGCTACCCAACTGTTTTACAACGGCACTGCCTAATTTTCTGTAGCGGTCACGGTTTTGATATTCGCCTTGTTGGGAGGTTGCCACATGTCAAGGAGGGTTCGAATGAATTATCAAGAATAATTTAGATGTCAAGGGACACCTACACCTAAGATTTATCTCCAGCAAAGGCCTCATGCAATGAGGTGGAGACATTTTATTAATGACTTCCAACAAATTCCCGAAAATTAGCAGTTTGTTGGATTTTTGTCTCTTTGATTGTTGAAACCTATATCTAAGGCTTAAAATCCAATGGAGGAGATGGAATTAGACCTCCTTAGTTCATTTGGATGATATTTTCTATTTAAAGAGGGAAATATCTCTTGGATAAAGAAGAGGGATGAGCCAAGAGAGGCTAGAGAGAGTAGGAGTAGGTGGGTTTTCTGTGTATGTTCATTTGTAAGCCTGTGGGCATTTTATGATTGTAAGCATTACTGCTATTGGAGACTCATGAAAGTTGTGATTTTAGATTGTAACTCTTCTGTTTATATTTCTTCTTATTTGAATATATTGCAGATTTGAGGATCAAAGGCTGCCAATGATTTATGGATCCCTAAGAAGTAGTGGATCTGCCATATTTTGCCCATCAGTCATTGTTTATATTCAAGTATTTGTCAATTCATTAAATTGAGAGGATATTTTTTTAGTGAACATTCTACCATATGTTTTCCTTCTTCATTCTTCCACTTATCAACATATTATCTTGTTTTCTGTTGAGCAACTTTTGTGCCTTCGATGAGTAGGATGTTTGTGACTCCATTGCCCATTGGTGTAGCCTACTAATCTACAGTTTATAGCCCTTTCTCTTTATTTATCCATATTGCTGATCCACCTATTCAAAACCAAAATTATTCTTACATTATGATGGGTGCTGAGCTTACACTTTAGCAGTCAAAGTGTGACTTTCAGTGCTAACATTTTTGGTGCCGTTGCCGGGGATGGATTTGAGTATATTGAAAAGCTCCCTGGGAAGAACGACACTGCACAACTCCAGCTTTAGATGGTGACTGAAGTTGGACACCTTCAACACTGCACATTCACAATGGTGACTCCATTGTTCAAAATATGTTGGTGAGTCCACTGGGGATGAGAAAAATCAAAAGGCTATGAAGGCTATCCTAGCTAGGAGGTTTTCCCCACTCAATTTCTCAGCCAGAGATGGTTATCCACATCTTGTGCCTCAAATTGATGAATGGCAAGATCTGTTGCCCAGACTTTATGAAGGTTATGATGAAAACCCTTTTGAGCATGTTCATGAATTTCATGCTTTGATGCAACAACTTGACATCCATCATGAAGATATATTGATGAAAATGTTCGTGTATTCATTGGAAGGCGATGCGAGGCAATGGTATAGAACACTCCCTGCTTCTAGTATTTCCTCTTTGAAGGACTTTCATTATGTTTTTTATTCTCATTGCAAATAATTTATCCAGTTGAAAGACTTTTTGAGAATTGTTGTGAGGGGTATGCATCATATATTCAAGATTCAACAAGTGATTCCTCTAGTAGTGATGATGAAGGGGATGATTATAGAGAGCAGGACTTAGATGATGAGTTTCATAATGCTTTCCTAAATTTGAAGAACAAATGCATCATTCATATCAAAATCTAGGTCCCCAAGAGAATGATCAATATAGACAATCCATCATTTCCCTTTCTCCTCCTTTTCTCAATTCTTTAAGTCAAGAGGTCATCTTAGGTTTAGATTTATTTCATCATGAGAATAATGTTGCATCTTGTCATGAATGAATTCATATCTTACCAGTTGTTGTTGTAATCCCTCCTATTGTTAATGAACCAGTGTGCCATGATTTGCCAAGTTTTGATGACTATGAGGATGTTTTCACTGAATAACCAACTGTCCCAGCTATTGTACTAATCCCCTCAGCCATTCATAGTCAAGTGGTCATTGATTCACCTTTGTATGAGGATTATAAAGATGATTTCCATGAACAATATGTTGAAGACCTTATATCAGAAAAGTACCCTTCCCATCAAAGCAACAATAGCTTGTTTCAACCCTCATGTCATATTTTTGTTGCTGAAAAAGAAGGAGAATATGATAATCTAAGTTTAGAAGGTAAAAAATTGAGAAATTGGGACCATAAGCCAAGCTATGATGAATGTCCCTCACAATCAGAAGATAAGATAGAAGAATGTAGTTTCCCAAGCACTTCTAATTGTGATGAACTGCCCTATCAACCCCCTATTCCTCTTGAAGACACAAGCTCAGTTTCATCAAGAAGCCAAGATCAAATGCCATGTGATAAGATGAGAAAGGTTGAAATTAAAGAAAGACAAGCATCACTAAGCCTTTTTCCTAATACACCTCATGACCAGGAGTGGACCAAGGCCATATGCATTGAGGATGAATCAGAAAATCAGCAAGCCATACAACAACCAAGCACAATGGAGGAAGGAACTAATGAAATACTTTTCCTTTTTACACAAAGCAATGTCACAGGGGCAAGTATTGGTGATGTTTTTCAGCATCCATTTGCAGCCTGTCTGCAAGCATAAAGTGGGCCTAGGCTCATTGATTTCTTCAATGGAAAGTGTATTGCTAAATGTTTCTTTGACGTGCCTTCAAGTAAGAATTATCTCTGGTGCTTAAGGAAGCACATTTCAAAGCTTCAAACAATTGAAAAAATGATGATATGGCTTCATTGGTTGTTTCATGTAACTTGAATGCTTCATTTTCCCAATAATTAGAGTAGGTGTGTGCAATAAGCTTGCTGAACAAGCATCATTTTCATCATTTTTGTCAGTTTCAGTTTTCATTTGCAATTAGTTTCAGATGGAGGTCACAGATCAAAGCATATTGCAGAGGTTAAAGGTTGGGAGAAACTCTAGGATAAGGCACTGAAACTACAAGAGTTATTAGAGCCTCACAGGGAGGACTCTATCCCCCATGGAGCCTATGTTAGCACAAGAATTTGCAGCTAGAAGAGGCCTAACTATCAGAGTTTTGGGTTTTTTCTAAAGTGTTAACTCCCTCAATGGTAAAGTGCACAACCTACTATATTGCCAAGAAACCTAAACACCATGGATTCAACATTATAAAAATACCACCAACTTCTATGCACACATTCAAGATTGAAGGCGTTGCATTTTGACATTTCTACCTAAACCTGCACACAGGCGCAGCATAAGCGACGCTACCTACAGGTGCTACCTAATATTTCTGGCAGAAAATGAATTGTGCAGAGTTATTTTACCGGTTTTTAGTCACTAAATTGAAACTTGGATTATGAAAAATTGAAAAGGTATTTTTGAAAACTGGAGGAGGTTTTTGTTCATAACATTCCAAATAAAAAAAACCTCTCTCAGTTTTTCAAAATGTGTTATGGTTTGAGATATATTATACATATAAGTGGAGCTACCCAACTGTTTTACAACAACGTTGCCTAATTTCCTGTAGTGGTCATGGTTTTGATATTTGCCTTGTTGGGAGGTTGCCACATGTCAAGGAGGGTTAGAATGACTTCTCAAGGATCAGTTATATGTCAAGGGACACCTGCACCTAAGATTTATCTCCAGAAAAGGCCTCATGCAATGAGGAGGAGACATTCTATTAATGACTTCCAACAAATTCCTGAAAATTAGCAGTTTGTTGGATTTTTGTCTCTTTGATTGTTGCCACCTATCTCCAAGGCTTAGAATCCAATGGAGGATATGGGATTGGACCTCCTTAGTTCATTTGGATGCTATTGTCTATTTAAATAAGGAAAGATCTCTTGGAAAAAGAAGAGGGATGAGCCAAGAGAGGCTAGAGAGAGTAGGAGTAGGCAGTTTTTCTGTGTATGTTCAATTGTAAGCCCGTGGGAATTTTATGATTGTAAGCATTACTTCTATTGGAGACTCATGAGAGATATGATTTGAGATTGCAACTCTTCTGTTTATATTTATTCTTATTTGAATATATTGCAGATTTGAGGATCAAAGGCTGTCAATGATTTATGGATCCCTAAGCAGCAAAGGATCTGCTGTATTTTTCCCATCAGTCATTGTATATATTCAAGTATTTGTTGATTCATTAAATTGAGAGGATCTCTATTTAGTGAACATTATACCATATATTTTCCTTCTTCATTCTTCCACTTATCAACATATTATCTTGTTTTCTGTCGAGCATCTTTTGTGCCTTCGATGAGTAGGATGTTTGTGACTCCATTGCCCATTGGTGTAGCCTACTGATATACAGTTTGCAACACTTTCTCTTTCTTTATCCATCTTGTTGATCCACCTATTCAAAACCCAAATTATCTCTTACATTCTGATGGGTGTTGAGCTTACACTTTAGCAGTCAAAGTGTGACTTTCAGTGCTAACACATATTACTCATATCAATGAGTCATCACTAAGTTATTGGAGAGGATTTAGTTACATACATTAATAACTCATGAATATGTTATTGGAGAGGTGTTGGTATGGCTGATTTATTAAAAGGGGTCTCTCCCCTCACTTAAAATATTTCACTCCACTCATAGGTGTTTTCTAGAACCCGTTACAATGGATATTATCATGATTGAGTGAGTGTAACAATGATGTCAAATCGTTTTTTCACCTAAAAAATAAGAATAAAAATGATAGTTTAATTTAATATATCCAATATAGATCCATCTTAACCTTGAATCTCTCAATTTTGAATGAGGATCAAATCCCTTGGAATACAAAAGTTTGCATCGCCAAAATGATTTTCATCGTGGATTGGATCCCTCTCGATTCCTGATAATAAGGGGCTAAGATGGATGAAGGATGATTATATTATCAATCAAACATATTAATTTTTTTAGTATTATTTAAATTGAAATATCTTCATCTATCTTGTATCAATGATAGGTGCATTCCAACCCTCGGTGTGAAAATGTCCCCAATCCTTTGTTCTTTTTAATTATTGCTTATTTCCTTTCAATGTTGTTTAGAGTTGGAGTTTGTAGTATACCTATGAAGGTAATATGAGGTGCCTAGGGAGGTACCCAATGGGAATGTGGTTATGTATTATTAGTGGAGGCCATTCAATTTAAAGTGGACTAGGTCCACTATATTATTAAAAAAGGCCCACTATGGTAGTTAGATATATTAATATGAACATAATAAATGTGAGAAGGATTTCTAGAAGGTTCCTTCTCTAGAATGTTTTTAGGGAGTATTATATAATGAATTAATGAACAATGTAATGATCATGGTGAGAATATTGTTATTGTAGCAAAAAAGTGTTGCTCGAGAGTGCACTCCTTCTATAAGGAATAATATATGGTGTTACCCTACCTCAAGGGTTTTATCTACATTCTTGTGTTGAATATTTTGGTGAATGGTTTGGTGTATTCTTGTTGAGATTGAGGGTTATTTATTAAGTATATTTGCATATATTTTCATATATATTTAGGTACCTAACATTTGGTATCATAGCACTTTTCTCGGCCAAAGAAAGGAAGAAAATTTTGGTTCTTTTGCAAATTTTTTCTAGGGGAAAAATGGAGCCATGCACTTCAGACTCAATTTTGAAACTTGCATATAATTTGTAGAAACAAATTGGATATTTGAATTCCTCTCGGAAAATACCCAATTTAAAAAAAAAAAACAACCAAAATGGAGTCCGGGTAGTGAAGTTATCAACATTTTAATTTGACAATTTTTCAAGGTTTTTTCAGAAAAAGTTGCACGATTTGCACAATAAGTTATTTAAAAACCCTAGTTTTGGTTGAATATTTCTTTTAAGAAATATGCATTTTACTGGAAAAGATGATGGTCTTCGTATTGAAAAATATATACCAATGAACAAGTCAACATGGAAAGAGAGGTGGAAAAAATGGTCACCCTATGGTTTCAAAGAAGATGCTGACATATGGTGGAAATAATTGGATTCTTCCAAGATGATGACACTTTTCGATGAAGAAATGAAAAAAATTACTTTTAGATAGGTGGTCTCATGTTGGAAAAAAATGTATAGAGATTACCAAGGGTTATTTTCGTATGGCAACTCTATATTACAGGTTCATGGATGTATTCATAAAGAAAATATCATTGTCTCTATTAACCCTAGTTGCATGCATATAGATTGCAAGTTCCGACAAAGAATATGAAAAGCACACATGTTGAGGGTAAAAATATTCAAGTTTTTAAATATTTGAAGATCACCATGGACAAATATGTATTGCATTATGATTTTTGTATTGTTGATATGAATGACGTGGATTCTATTCTTGGTTATCCTTGGATGACAACAATTGGTACAATTAATCTTAATGTGGAAAAGAAGTTTGTGAAACTTTGGTACAAGAAAAATAAAATTGCATTGCAGGATGTGTCTCTTCAAAAGAAAGATGAGCACACAAGGGCAAGCAAAGAAGTTATTGTAGAGTCCAAAGTTGAATTCGAGACATAGTCTATAGAAGGATATGAAACAAAGCCCCGGGCAGGACATAATGAAGAAGAAAAGAAGATCATTGAATCAAATGAACACCATGTTGCAGAGTTGAAGAAAAAAGGACTGATTCCTACAACTGTTGTACATCGCCATCCAAACCATATAGAGAAACAAAAGCCATCAAGACAAGGGCGTGAGCATCAACACACTTATTTTGAACTAACATGGAACCAAAAACGAAACCAATCAAGCGACACATGGAAGAATCCCAACACTGTGGGACAATATCAAAGTAGAGCACCAATCCCATGGCCCCAAAGGTGTGATCATGATCAAGATCAGAGTGGCAAGGCAATGGTTGGACATCACATTCATCTTCCATTAGGATGGATGGATAGTCATACTTAGTACTAGTTGGCTACATTGCTTAGTCAGTCATATTGTGTGGTTTCTTCCCATGTTTTGAGGATGAAACATGTGAACGAGGATGGAATGTAGTATACCTATGGAGGTAATATGGAGTACCTAGGTAGGTACCCAATGGGTATGTGGTTATGTATTATCAGTGGAGTCCATTCAATGTAAGGTGGACTAGGTCTACTATTTATTAAATAAGTCCCAGTATGGTAGCTAGATATATTAATATGAACATAATAAATGTGATGAGGCTTTCTAGAAGGTTCCTTCTCTAGAATGTTCTTAGGGAGTATTATATAAGGAAGTGATTGTTGAATTTTTATATGAGATGATATCATATATTACAATGATGAATGTGCCATATATAGAGAACATATGGTGACCATCCATGAAAGGATGCGTCCCTTGGATAATAAATAACTATTTATTTATTATATATATTTAATATACCTTATATCATTGTTATAACCCTAAATTGCACCACACATGCTTACCTGGCATTATGCCATCTCATATCCCTTCTTTGCCAAAGCACTGCTGAACAACTCTTTAAAAAACCTCTTTTATAAAGGCCCACGTGCCCTACTCCATTACTGCACGTGTGTACACGCTGGCTAACCCAAAATAGCCCGCGTGGACCGACAAAAGCACGAAAAAGGAAAGTTGCTGACGGAACACAAAAGCTATGGGTGAGTTAACTGAAACTCCCGGCCATGCATGGCTGAGGGTTCGTCCAAATACTTAGCTCCTTCTAGCCTATAAAATAAGGGGTAGGGGTCCCATTTGGAAGAGGAAAAATATAGCGAAGAAACTCTGCCCATTTGCGTATTCCCATTGTCCTAACCCTTTAGCCTTCCTTGTGCCAAAGGAGATACAAAGAAAAGCAGTTGGAGGACAGTCGAAGAGGAGCCCAGGATCAGGTTCGCGGAGTGATGTTCGGTCTCAACTTTTGTAAGTTGACTCATTCAAAGTAATAAAGAAAGTGCTTTTCCCATCCCAATTCATGAGTTATTCATAATTTGCTAAGTACATGTTTGAATTTCTAACCCGTTATTCTATAGGTAGTATGCATGTGTAGTTGTTTATTGTCTTGTATGTAGGCCAGCATTGGAAAGGAGAACCGTGAACAAGTAATCAAGTGCGACAAGGGATCGACATCGAACGTTCGGAACGAGGTAGGTTGATCTAGCCATGCATTTACTAAAAAGAAATGGGATTTAAGTCTGGGGATGAAGGTAGAAAGTAGATTTTCTATAGGTCATATCTGCATGAAAAGTCTAACCCTATTTTCTAGTTCGTAAGGAGATTTCCCTCACAACAGAATTGGCGACCATACTGGGGAAGTCTCTAGGGTTCTTGGATTTTTTTTTTTTTGGGTAGTTTTTAGAAAAAGACTGGTTTTTCTTGCTGGTTTTTTTTTTTAGTTTCTGTAAGGTCTGAGCTAGCAGAGAGTCTGGTTTTCCATACCAGCTTTCTCTGATTTGCTTGACTGTGTTTGTCGGGACCCACAGAGGTACACGCGACCTGCATAAGGTCTGCACGCATGTACCCTACTCTCTTACAGCCCGTGTGCGAATGCTAGCTGAGGAAGTAGCAGTAGCGTGTAGAGTCTAGAGAATTTTGGAGGCAGTCATCCTCTTCCCTGTCAGAATCAGACATTCTTAGGGGTTTTCTGGAATTCTGTCTGAGTTTTGGTTGCTTGCAATCCTATCTCAGATTGTTTTTGCTTTATCATTTTTCCTTACATTATTTTTTTTTTTTTCTGTTAAAAAGAGTGTCCAAGTCTTCAAGGGATCCTGGTTATCAATATTAGTGGTCTCTTCCTGGTTTTGGGTTGTCTGTTTTCATTTTTTTTCAGAGTTTATATATACACGTGACCTGTACAAGGTCAGCCCATGTGTACACGCCCTCTGTCTCTATCCAGCGCACATTCGCACGCATGCTGTTAGATTAACCATCGCGTGCTTGTACAGGATACTTTTTGTTGAGGGTAAGGCAATCATCCTTTCCCTTGATAAGAATTATTCCTGTCAGGTGTTTGAATCTCTGTCTTAGTAGTCAGTAGCTTGGGATTAATCTTACCCTTAGCTTGCTTTTTCTCATTTAAAAGTTGTCATAAAAATAATTTTTTAGGGTTTTTAGACAAGTCTGAGAGTCATTTAAAAAAAAAAAAATTGCTAGTGTGTGATTTTTGACCTGATTCTTTGTGATCTGCGATTAGGCTAGAATTGTTTCTTGGTTTTTTCTTGTTGGTATTTTTCCTTTTTTGCTTTATCAAGCATTTAAATAAATAAATAAAAAAATCTCTTTTCATTTTCTTGTTTGGTTGAAGAGTGTGTTTCTGCATTATTAGCCAGGGAAAAGTCATTTATTTCATAAGTTTTTGTAGTTTACTTAGCTCATAAGTAGCTTGTAGTCAAGTGAAATTTCTTTTGAGTTTGCTGTCCAAAATCTTAGAAAATTAAAAATATTTATTTTGAAAAGTTGTTAAAATTTTGCATTAAGTAAAAGTTTTGTTTTCATCTTTTTTATTCATTTTTTGCTTTCGTCTATTACACATCATCGGTTTCACTTTAATACCCATTGACATAAGACAAAGCCATAAAATTAACGCTAAATTTAAAATCCACTAGACTTTTATGTTTGTAGGGTTCACCAACTAGTTCAGGATTAGGGCCTTGGATTAGGTTGGAGAGGAAACTCTTCAAGGCCATTTAAAATCAAACATTGGAGTCTGAGTTAGGGAGTGTCTAAGTCCAGTGTCGTGAAAGTTATTCGGGACCCCCCTCTAACATAGGGGATAAACACGAGGTCGCGTGCGGAAAGGTAGCGGAGATAACCCCTCCAAAGCTGGACCAATTGTAATGGAGAACACATATAGAGGGCTTGTTTTGGGATTCCGTTGATTGCATTTGCCACGGGGCTTCGTGGGTCTCGAATCCATTCGAGGTCCTCAGTTTTCTTCCAGACCACTTTCTTTCGATACCCTTGACAGGTTTCAGGATCAATACCCTGCTCATTGTGGTCTACCCGACTTTTGACTGTACCCGCCTGGTGACTGTTTGCGCGCTGGCAACCTAGTTGCCTATCTATTTTAGGGACATACACAGGTGACTGCGGGGGCATACCGCGGTACCTAGGACAGACACCGGGCCACACTTTGCAGAGTATACCCGGAGGGTGCTTTCGTGTTTGAGTTGCACTTGCACCGGTAAGTTGCTCTAGTGTTGGTTGTTGTAACTGTTCTTCTAATTAGTTTAGTGTTTGCCTATCTTATCATCTGGGGACTTTTTTAGTGTGTGTTACTTTTGAGCGTTTAGACTACCTTAGAGTCTCTTTGATCTTCTCACATAGTGGAGGATCACGAGCTTTGCCGGTCACGAAGGCTTCTTGGCCTGCCTCCAGTTACACTGGAGCCACCCCCGCCACCATTGAGGCGAAAGATAGACCAACAAGGGTCTTTTAAAGCGACCGATTTACAAGCAATTATGCCCGACCAACAACCGGAGGAATCGACCGTTTTGGACCTTGAAGCACACGCTCTTGGCCCGGTTGAAACCCCAATCACTTCTTGGCACCTTTCATTGTACCAATCCAATTTTACGAGCGCCAGACAATGTTGCACACAACAATGGAAAAAAATGTTGTTACTCCCTCTAGGAATTCTTCCATTCCCACTACGGTTGTCCCCACAGGAGAATTTTCACCTCCTAACCCACCGTCATCGGTCCGAGCCACCAAGGTCTCGATCGCTTCTACATCGCACAGTGGTCCGATCCCATCTTTGGCGGCAGCCACAACCCCTTTCGCACCAAGTGCGACAGGCCCTCCGTTCTCATACGGGATGCTTAGTTCAAGTACAAGTCCTGTACTTTCTTACTCCACTTTACAGACTTTAGGTATGGGGGTAGGGAGCTCTAGTGCTCATTTGCAAGGTCACATCGAGGGAACTCCTGCTCCTTTTAATGCTTTCCCTTACGGAGGAGGTCATATCCCTCCTTCGTCCCTTTCACTCGGTGGCTCGCATCAGCAGTCCGCCGGGAACCTATATACCATAGTTTATTTGGAGCAAGGAGTCAAGAACCACCTTCGCATAGTATGCTGGTAGGTTCAACACCATTTTCTTTGGCCAGAACATTTGGCAACAATGCCTTCTCATCCGCCGCTTTCTCGATTGGGGGCAATCCCAGTTTTGGACAAACTACTCCTATGCAGGGTACTATTCCCGCAGAGGGGGCAAACCTAGGAACTTCTTCCGCAGTAGGAACTTGGAATTTAGGGCAGGGATCCGTTCTCTCATCCGGAATGCCAATCTGGGGTAATTCTTTCCACAATCAATGGAACCTCGGATAAACTACTATGCCCATCCCCACGGGACCACCATGGGGCAATCCTTCCCAGAGTCCTTTGAATATAATGGATGCCCAACCATCTATGTCCTATTTGAGAAATCAGCCGATGATGTCTCCACATATGCAAAATCCATATGTTGGCCAGGGCCATGGTTTCTACCAAAATCCAGGCCAGCAACCAAACTTTTCCTGGCAACCTGGTGCCAGTCAAACTCCAGGCCCCTTTTTCCCAGGTTATCACCAACATGCCAAATACCTTTCCTGGTGACTTTTCACTTGCCAGACTTGACAAGGTTGTTGAATGACCCCATTTGTCACAATCCGCATTGGCCTCCTGTGCTGACGAAGTTTCCTTCGGACATTCCAAAGTTCGAAGCCAAGCCTAACGAAGATCCAGGTGATCACGTGACTACCTTCCATCTTTGGTGCTCATCTAACTCATTGAAAGATGACTTCGTACAGTTGTGATTGTTTCAATGTACTCTCATTGGGAGTGTCATGAAATGGTACATTGAGCTCGATCGCTCAAGATACTCTTCCTTCGGTGAGCTGGTAATGGCTTTCCTCAACCATTTTTAGTTACCTGTGAGATACGATGCTGGCACAGAGCTGCTGGCCAATTTCGAACAGACAACAGTGGACCATATCTCTGATCACATCCGAGAATGGAGACGCCAGAAGAGTTTAATCAAGGTGCCAGTCCCACCAACATTCCTGCTTGAGTGGTTCCTTAAGTATTTGGTCCCATAGTTATCCAAAGATGTCGCGACGTCAGGAGTTTTCTCTGAAGAAGATGCCATCATGAGGGATTAACAGTTTGAGCTCATCTATTCTCAGTCCGGTTTATTATACAACATCTTGCCAGATGCACCACATTCAATACTAGATAAAACTAGACAGAGAGCTGGACCACATGCCAATGGTATTTTTGGTTCAGCACAAACAAAGCCCGCTGAGCAATTGACGAAGCAGTTGCAGTAGTTATCTATACAACACACAGTGGCCAGTCAAGCTACTGATTTGGCTGCTCCCCCTACCCAAATGTCGGAGGTACACATAGTGCAATCGACTAACCCAAAGGCCACCCAACATCCTGAAGGAAAGAAAAAACAACGAAAGAAGGGTAAGGGGGATAAAAAACCCAGTGAAAATGCTGGTGGGGACAACACTGAAAAACAGAAGGTGAGGTATCCATGCAACTTGTGCGCGGAAGACCACCCGACCCATCTATGTCCTCGACTTGCAGAGGCCCATAAGTTTGTGACACAACAACAATAGGCTGTGTTGACTAATCCATTTCAGCATGGGCAAAATCTAACTCAAGCCTCTGCAAGCACCGAAGGGAGCAGCCAGGAACCATGTCTGCCTCTGAACAACCCCGCATCCGTGAACATATATATGGTTAGGGGTGACACTTTTATATCGACTAGAGCGCACGACTATAGTAAACCAAGCACTTCTGAGAAGGGTAAAGAAGCTGACCTCCCATCTCTTCCTCTACAGATTGATAAGACGTTGGGAGAAACAATGACACGCATTCCAAAAGGTGCATTTAAAAAAGATTCTCATAACCAAACGCAAGGGCCGCCCAGAACTACTCTGTGGTGGAAGATTTATCACAAACCCCTTGTGCGATGTCCGCTTTGGAAGTCCTCCAAAGCTTCCCTTCTCAGAGGAAATCCTTGTTAACCGCTTTAGGCTCTACCGAGACTTGTAATCTGGGTACAATCATGTTGGATACAACCGACTTAAAACCTCATCTGCCTTACCACGTAGCATTTCAGATAGTAGTGGCTTATCCCACTAAAACTTTTACTTGGAATATCTTCCGCACGGTGGTTGATGAGGGCGCCTCGACATGCGTTATGTCCTTGGCATGTTGGAAGGCCATTGGCCAACCCGTTTTTTCTTCATCACCTACTCTCCTTGTTAGAAAAATAGGACCGCGGAGCAATAAAATAAAACAAATGCAGAAACAAAACACAGAAGACACACAATACAAGAGAGACACAGATTTACGTGGTTCACCCAGTGTGGGCTACGTCCACCAGAGAAATTGCCAGGTCCTTCCTTTATTATTAT
>JASDQU010735988.1:49355-60241 GCA_032191745.1 Picea mariana | reverse complement strand
GGTATAGACACGGCTGAAAGCAAAGAACCTCTGCATCAGGAAGATAATCAGGCTCCACAACCAACACTCCTCACTGCTTTTGACGGTCATTCGTTTCGACCACATGGCATCATTCCTTCTTTCCCCATGCAGTTAGGAGGGAAGACCGTGTGTGTCGAAGTAGAGGTAGTCGATGCTCCCCTCGACTATAACCCATTGTTAGGAAGGAGTTGGACTTATGCTATGCAAGCTGTGGTTGCTACAGTTTTCCAGCTCTTGTTGTTTCCACACGAGGGCCGTATAGTGACCATCGATCAATTGTCTTTCTCCAGACCTGACCCTGCTTTGGGGGCATCCATGGTCTCGATGATTGATAATCCTCAATCAGGTGTCATCAACGTAGGATTTGGTTTGTGCCCATCCTTGATGGGTACCTTTGATTACCCGCCCCCCATGACGATATCAAATTTATATCCAATCACCATAAGGTTCAGATTTTTCAAGTTTCGTCATTCCGCACGACTTACTTCGAGGATCCATGGATCCTTCCTTCCCCATCGGCCACAATGGATGAGACAAGGCACCCGGGCATGTACATGCCCTTGTCTGCAGTTGAAGTAGTGTACTCTTTAGTCCAACAAGCTTCAGCTAACACTGATCCGACTCCTGCACAAGAGTTAGATCCACTTCTAGAGCCTATTTGGGCTCAGGGTTCTCTCGCTAACACCGATTCGTTAGACCTAGTCTTGCCTTCTGACGAAGCAGTAATCAAAGCAATGACTAGTCCGAACAAACCTTGGGAGGATCTTCATCATAGATCATATTTTCTCCCAGAGTTAAGCCAAATCGAAGCAGGAGAATTCACCGTGACCATGACGGGAGATCAATCGTGCCCTATTAATATCTTAGCTACACACAAAATTTATGCTGAGGGAAATATGGCAACTATCGCTGAAACTATACCGATCAATATCTCCCGAAACCCTGGCGTCATGGAGAATGTTTTCATCGGAGCTGATTGCTCCCTCGAAGAGATTCAAATCTACACAGATCTTTTCAAAGAATTCTGCGACATTTTTGCCTGGTCTTATGAGGAAATGCTAGGTATTGACCCAAAAATAGTTGAACATGAGATTACAACGTATCCTGATGCCAAGCCCTTTCGGCAGAAGCTTCATCCAGTTAATCCTAAGAAAGCAACAGCCATTAAGGTTGAGGTTGAGAAATTGCTAAAGGAAGGTTTTATCTATCCTATCCATTTGACTCAATGGGTGTCAAATCCTGTGCCGATCAATAAAAAACAAGGCACGATTCGTGTATGTACCGATTTCCATGATTTGAACAAGGCATGTCCCAAAGATAATTTTCCAACACCATTCATAGACCAAATCATTGATGAATGTGCTGGTTGTGAAGCCTTTTCTTTCATGGATGATTTTTCGGGATATAATCAAATACAAATCAAACCTGAAGACCAACACAAAATGACATTCATTTGTCCTTGGGGTACATTCGCATATCGTAAGATGCCTTTTGGTCTTAAAAATGTTGGAGAAACCTTTCAGCGGGCCATGTCTTTTGCTTTCCATGACCTCAAGCATATAGTCGAGGCCTATCTAGATGATTTAGCATCACGATCTCGCAAGAGAACGGATCATCCCACACACCTTAGAATTATCTTCAAACGTTGTCGCTACTTTCAGATTCGCTTGAATCCAAATAAGTGCAGCTTCTGCGTAACGTCAGGACGTTTGTTAGGTTTCGTCGTATCAACAAAAAAGATCATGGTCGATCCTCTCAAGGTGGAGGCAATAATCTAGTTGCCCCCCCCACGCACAATCCTTCAACTTCAGAGTCTACAAGGCAAGGAGAAATTTTTATGACGCTTCATCGCCAACTATGCCGAAATCACCAAGAGATTTATGCGCTTACTGAAGAAAGACATTCCTTTTTACTAGGATGATGCCGCTCAATGCTCTTTTGACGCATTAAAACATGCCCTCACAACCGCCCCTCTGCTCTAGCCACCTAACTATAACAAAAATTTCTTGTTATATCTGGCTGCAACAGAGTCAACCATTGGCATGGTTTTAGTTCAGGAAGATGACTTTTTCTCAGAATACGTGATCTATTACCTAAGCTGAGGCCTCGTAGGACCAGAACTCAATTATTCTCATATCGAAAAACTTGCTTTGGCAACAGTTCATGCTGTTCAACGGTTCCATCATTACATTCTGTTTCGCAAGACCACCATCATTGCTGTCGTGAATCAATTCCAGTACATGTTGAAACGACGGGTAATAGGCAGAAAAATCAGTAGATGGATAGTCATCCTCCATGAGTTTGACTTAGACTTCGTTTCAGCAAAGTCCAAAAAGTCACTGGTCTTCATAGATATTATTTCGTAACTTCCGGTTGAGTCAGGTGACACTGTGCTTGAAGAATCACCTATCCGAGGAGATATGTTTTTGATCACATCTTTAGATCCCTGGTACAGAGATATACTTATCTATCTCCAGACTTTGAAGTGCCCCACTTCTCCTTCTCATGATGAGCATCGACGTATACGCCATCAAGCTAAGAATTATCTCATACTCGATGATATGTTGTATCGGAGAGGTGTAGACTGCATCCTATGCCGATGTCTCACTCATGAGGAGGCAGTTTTCATGCTTAACGATTGCCATACCGGAGCTTGTGGCGGTCATTTGTCTGGGTTGGCAACAACGCAAAAGATTCTACGAGCAGGTTACTTCTAGCCGACACTTATCAAAGATTGTATCGAATCGGTCAAGAAGTGCCATCCGTGCCAAATCTTTTCTCGAAAGATGAGGGCACATCCCGCTCCTATGTTTCCTGTCATCACCGTTGGTCCCTTCACCAAGTGGGGGATTGATTACACCACATGCAACCCCCCTTCAGCAAGGGGGCATCACTATATCATCGTAGCTGTCGACTACTTCACAAAGTGGGTTGAAGCTATGCCAACCTTTAAAGATGATGGAGAGACTGCAACTCTCTTTTTATTCAACTAGATCATAGCAAGGTTCGGCATCCCGAGGGAGATTTTCACTGATCATGGCAGTCACTTTCAGAATCAGATGATGGCCGAATTAACATCAAAGCTTGGGTTACGGCAAGAACATTCATCAATGAACAACGTCGTGATGTGGCCCTGGCCAACGAGGCTCACAAACATAAGGTCAAGTGTCAATATGATAGGTCTGTTTGTCCTTGACTTTTCTCTGAAGGTGACCTTGTCCTGGTCTATGACCAAGATAAGGACCCCTTGGGGGCAGGCAAATTCAAACCCATGTGGTTCGGGACTTTCATCATAAAAGAGGTATTAAAAAAGGGTTCCTATCATCTGGTTGATTTCGAAGGGAATGCTTTGGTAGAGACTAGAAATGGGCTCTACCGTAAGAAGTATTACTCATAGGCAGGTCACTGTGGGTAACTTATTGTAACATATGTATAGTCTTTGTACTATTACTTTTTAGTTTCTTTTAAGTGTTATGGACATATCATTGATGTTGTCCTTTGTCACTTTGGTAGATGTCAAGTGATTCTGAGGTGTTCGTTGGGTATGTAGAGGGTGCTAATCGACACACTTGGAGGCTTGCCTTTGCAGCTTGGGTAATCTTTACGCCTCAAGGCCAGTTGTTATCTTCTGGAGGTATATGATTAGGTGACACCACAAATAATGTCGCCGAGTATAATGCAGTTATTTAATTACTTTGTGACGCTTTGTCATTGGGTATCTCTCATCTCCGGGTCTATCTCAATGCTTAACTGGTTGTGTCTCAATTAAACAGAGTATATTGGGTTCATGATCCAACTTTACATCGACGATTCCTTAGGGTACGTCTCTTAGAAAAAAAATTTGATTATATTACATATTTTCATGTTCCTAGGAGATTAAACCAAGTTACCGATACTCTAGCTAATCAAATTTTAGATTGGCATCTTGCACACATTGCCTGTCCAAAGACAGCCCGCATGGGCCTAGGGCCGACCTTTTAAAGGTCGACACCCACCCAAAAAATGAAATGCAAAGAAAAAATAAAGAATTGAATATCTAGATAGGGGAGTTTGTACTTACTTGGTCCAGACGAAAGTTCGTTTCATCCACTGTAACTCCCGTAATCACCGCTTTTATCAAAGGGGGTCTTTTGGCCGCAGAGTCAATTTCCAAATCAACAATGGTGATAATGAGTTGCCAGCTTCTATTTATAGACTTTTTGGCCTCTTTTTGTCACTTTTTTGGCCTCCCTTATCATTTTATTTATACCAAAAACCATTTAGAGTGATTCAGGCGTTGCATCGGAGGAATTTGATCGGGTATTGGGACAATTTTTGGGAGTTTTGAGTAATTTTCTACGGTCCATGAAAATTTTTCCAACGATCAACTTGAGCATATAGGTTAGGTTTCTACCCGAATTTTTGTATCTTGTTGTCTTTTTCCTTTGCCATAGGATCGATCCCATCAGGTTGTGGCACAGAACCATCATCTCTGCTTTAGAAGTGTCGCAACTTGGTGGTAGAGATTACCGGAACATGGATGCCCTAGGTAGATCCTGGTTGCATTATGGCATTCATGCTGTCTCTAAAAACACTGTAGGTTCGGGAGTCCTTATAGTCTATCCTGAATATGAGTTTTAACCTCATTTGCATGATTCTTCTTCGCTCTTGACCTCACCCTCAGGACTCCCAAAATATAATGGGTCTTCTTTTAAGCCATTTTCAGACCCTCTAAATATGAAAAGATTGCCGAGCGATCTTGTGGCCTTTCACGCTCGTTAAACTAAAATTTGAAGTCACATCTGTCCGACGGTAGTTTACCCCTTTTTCGGTCCGGACGGTCAACTGTACAAACAAAGGTATACTCTATGGAACTTCAACTCTATAGAAGAGTACTCTCAGGTATAATTTTATCCCTTTTTCAGGCCCGAGGGACTAAAATTATGAAGAAGGAACTCCCACGGAGTCCATAGTTAAGCTCTTTTCAGACTCCCTAAAATTGAAAAGATTGCCGAGTGACCTTATTCTTTCACACTCGTTAAATTGGTCCAGAAGAGCATTCCTGATGGAGTCCATAGTTAAGCTTTTTTCAAACTCCTTAAAAATGAAAAAAATGGCCGAGTGATATTGTCTTTATCACACTCGTTAAAATGGTTTTGAATAGACGTCTTGTTGGTGCTAGTTTACCCCTTTTTCGAACCGAATAGACTACCTTCGAAAAAGGTACCCCAATGGAGTCTCCTTTTATGTTTTTTTAGACTCTTTAAATATGAAAAACCATCGAGCTTACCTTCTCTAGGCTCATTAAACTTACATTGAAGGACGTTACCATTATGTGTTTTGTTAACCACATTTGCATACCTTATATATCAGCCTTGTAACAGTTTGCTTCTACGTTTTAACACCCTTGGCCCCCGGAGGATTTTTTCCCAAGTATCATTATTTTGAACATCAGTCTTGTCCTTGTGCCTTGAACTTGTATGTTTGCAACACTCGTTCCTCCTTTGTAATGTAATATTCCTTTATTCTTTTTCCACAACTATTGAAAAGGACAAAAAAATCAAATATACCCCAAAAAGAGGAAGGGAAAAGTATTTTCTTTATTGGCAGCATAATGAGTCGCCCTTGGATAAAGCATATATGTCTGTTTGTTCATCAGACTATGGGATGTGGTATGACCTTAGGAATCTTTTTCTCATTATATAGAGTTGTGTCCTCCACCGTTTGGTTATCCTTCCAAACATATGGAGAGTTTGCGTTGCCTCCTGCTTCGTAGACTTATGATTAATGCCATGCTGCCTGAGTATTATCATTTGTCGTGCGATTGTCCAAGGGAAGTTTGTCACCAAGCCTAAGTCATCCCCTCTACAATATGTCTCTTGCCCTCATACCCGACCATCCTGAACATCCAATCAAGTCCTTGTTCGAAATCACTGAAGCCTCTAGTCTGATCATCAAGACTATCAAGTCCAAGACCGACGAGCCGTCGAAGACCTCTGGGTAGTGCAGTCATACACTCATATTACACTCCTACCCGAGTTTTGAAGATTTTGAAGTTGTTGCTCGAGCTCTGAAGATCTCATCTCCAGCCATCAGGCCGTATCAACTTGTAGAAGATGTATACTTTATATGCATATCTTTTCGATTTCGAGATGTAGCTCTGCTGTGTATTGTTCGCGGCTACTCTTTATATAGTTATATGACATGGATCTACAATGTATTTGATTGGTATCCATGTTTCTACTTTATCCCGAGCATGGGTATGCCCGCCTCGGTGAGACATTTGTTATTTTGTAGATGAAACCTCTCAGTTCTTGATTCTTGGGCTCAATCGTTCGGCACATCAGTAAATATTGGTAATGTATTTCAGCCATCAGATGCTCTTCTGACCTAAAACATTAGGGGGCATCTGTTATAACCCTAAATTGCACCACACATGCTTACCTGGCATCAGGCCATCTCGTATCCCTTCTTTGCCAAAGCATTGCTGAACAACTCTTTAAAAAACCTCTTTTATAAAGGCCCACACACCCTACTCCATTACTGCACGCGTGTACACGCTGGCTGACCCAAAACAACCCACGTGGACCGACAAAAGAATGAAAAAGGAAAGTTGCCGACGGAACACAAAAGCTATGGGTGAGTTAACTGAAACTCGTGGCCATGCATGGCCGAGGGTTCGTCCAAATACCTAGCTCCTTCTAGCCTATAAAATAAGGGGTAGGGGTCCCATTGGAAGAGGAAAAATATAGCGAAGAAACTCTACCCATTTGCGTATTCCCATTATCCTAACCCTTTAGCCTTCCTTGTGCCAAAGGAGATACAAAGCAAAGCAGTTGGAGGACAGTCGAAGAGGATCCCAGGATCAGGTTCACGGAGCGGTGGCTGGTCTCAACTTTTGTAAGTTGACTCATTCAAAGTAATAAAGAAAGTGCTTTTCCCGTCCCAATTCATGAGTTATTCATAATTTTCTAAGTACATGTTTGAATTTCTTACCCATTATTCTATAGGTAGTATGCATGTGTAGTTGTTTCTTGTCTTGTATGTAGGTCAGCATTGGAAAGGAGAACTGCGAACAAGTAATCAAGTGCGACAAGGGATCAACATCGAATGCCCGGAATGAGGTAGGTTGATCTAGCCATGCATTTACTAAAAATAAATGGGATTTAAGTCTGGGGACAAAGGTAGAAAGTAGATTTTCTATAGGTCATATCTGCATGCAAAGTCTAACCCTATTTGCTAGTTCGTAAGGAGATTTCCCTGACAACAATCATAAATGTAATAATTATTAATATATGAGAATGTCCTCCCGATGTTGCCCAAATATAAACACTCCCTCTCAACAAGGGAGACATTCTACATCATTCCAAGTTTGTATCTGAAGTATACAAAACTTCTCCCTAGACTCCTGACACTTGTCTATCAGTCCTTGGAGATGTCTCTCTCCCACCTGAACTGAGGGGAAACTTCCTCTACGGCTCTCCCTCTGAGCCAACTGATTCTCTCTGAGATATTCTCCTACTTTTCAATGGTCTTCCTAGACTTCTGGAATCTTATTCTCTTCAAAGAAATGTTGTCTAGAGGAAATTTCCTCCCGCAGCTACCAAAACATCAACACTCCCACTTAGCTAGGGAGGTATCTTTCCACGATGTCTTTCATATAGTAGTCCACTGAATACTTTGCTATCAACTAGTAACACAAAACTACTACCATGCCATCGGTAAATCAAATCATCTGTCACAGTCTCTGCGATCAAGAAACACACAACTACTCCCAAGTGATCTGGTAGTCTCCATGGAAATCAACTAGTAACACACAACTACCACAATGCCATCCAATAGAACATGATTGTTGTTACCCATGATTTTGGTTGTCATGATGATGTATTGATGATGGTGTACTCAGGCTCTTCATAATAACTTTCTCTTGAGAAAAGTTACTTTCATCTCTTTCCAGAAAACTTATTTTTGAAGAAGGTTCGCAGGCTACTAGTATCCCAGGGTGTGAGAATGCTTGATTCTCGCAGGCTGCCTTAAGTTGGGGTGCGAACTTCTCACACTGTGTTGAATAGCTAGGGTGAGAACTCTTCCTAAAGCATGGAAAAAGGTGAATTCTCGATGTTTCTAGAAGGGAATCTTCTAGAAGAATGGGTTGGCATTCGAATGATTATCCTTGTACTGGATTCCCTAATATTGTGGGATCATTCTTATCCAAGTAACTATCTTATTCTCTCCTATATATTGAGGGAATTCTCATGGAAAAGGTTAAGCAAGATTCATTGTTGAATTGGTGCAAAGAATTGTGTGAAGGACTTAGCCTGAACAGTAGCTTGGAGACTCTAGCAAGTGTATCGAGAGGATTTGATCTTCTTCATACAAGGATTGAGCAAGTGTGTGTGTTTGAGCCAAGAGCCATCGAAAGGAAGCTTGCGACATCAAGGTGATTAGGTTGTAATATTTACTTTCAATCAATATGATACAGTGGCATGTCCCTTTCCCATAAAGCTATTCTCACTTTATTGTGTAATTCCTTGATCATACACATAAGTTGACTGTTGAATATATTTTGCTATCTTCACTTTGGTTGGTTTGTGTTGTCTTGGTCTTGACCTCACGAGAGCACCAGAGTGAAGCAGGAGCAACAGAGACCCTAGGAAGCGATATTAAGGTATGTTACTTGTTCCTTCCTATTAGCTAATTCAATGGTCAAAACTTAGGGAAAGAATCATGTCCTGTCCTGTTTTGTTCTAGATCCAGGTGGATCTAGGGAGATCTGTTAGTGTTCGCACCTACCGATTAGTCCGATAACAAAACTGGCGACCGTACTAGGGACTTCCCATTTTTCTTTGTGGCTTTTGGTGTTTTTCCGTGGCCATTTGCTCTTGTTTTAGTTTTCTCCTTTCCTGTCAATCTCTGAGTCTTTAGGATATCCTAATAGACCCTCTGGGTCCAGAGGCCTTTTTAAATTTTGTTTCATTTTCCAAAAATTTTACTAATTTCAGAGGTTCTTGCACTGTACTTCACTGTAGCCTGCGAGAATATATAGAGTTCACATCCTTCCTTTAGGTTCAGTGCAAGGTTCTCACACTCTGCTTAAGGGTCACCTGTGAGAATCACTAATTCTCGCACTGTGTAACACTCCCAGCTTGCGAACCCATTTTTTCAAATTTTTGGATTTGAGTTTTGGCATCTTCAACTGCCCAGATCAGTCTAGGTGCCTCATAAGAGTTTCTTGGACCATTGATTGATGTCTTTCTTGTCTTCGTTTTCATGCATGGATAGTCTTAGGATTTCCAAGGCTTTTCTTGTCACTTTTGTCTTGACTTTCGTTTCTTGACTTTTCTTGGCATAGCTATGATCTCTGATTTCGGATTTTGAGTGTGCTTGATTAGTTAAGAACTAGTGATTGGTTGAAAGTTGAGTTTTCTTGGTCTTTATCATTTTCTTATTGTTTTAAAGATCATTTTCCTTATGCAATTGAAAAGACTATATTGGTTTGCTTCTTATTTTTGTTTTCATTGAAAGAGTGATTTGGGTTTTCGTCATTGCTTGTTCATTGGCTTTTGATTTTATGTACTCTCACTATCATAGTGTGGGTCCTTTTTGAAAAGTGAACAAACGTTTTTCTTTCAAAAAATTATTTTCGTCTTCGAAAACATTGAAAATCAATTGTTGAAATTATTGAAAAAGAAACAATAGAGAATTGTTGTTGATGTGTGATTTGTTGCATTTGCATTTTAAAGGAAATTGTATTGTAGTTCAAGGTTGATCTGGAAAAATTTCTCTTTCCCTCCCATACATAGGATTCATTGAACGAAAATTGCTATATTTCATTCTCATCCATGCATTGTTGGGTCAGAGTCATACAACATAAGTTTCACCTTCGTTTCCTTTGAGTAAACAACAACTCTTAATAACACTGCGCAATTGTAAAATTTATCTAGTAACTCTTTTCTAGGGCTCTATTACACCAACATTTAGCTAGGCTAGCGCTTTGGAGTAGGAAGAGAGATACACTCTCCAGCAGCACAAAACACACAATAGCATCTTGTGTTAGGGAGTGTTAAATTCCATTTGCAACATCTTGTCCTGGGAAGCCCTTCTCACACAAGGGTCAAGCATGAGGTCGCATTGATATTGACAGAGTTACTTACTCTGCTTTGTTGATATTAGTGTAGAGATTGCACGTATTACGGGGATCACTCGGAGGTATACCCACAATGATGAGTGGAAGCCTTTTGAGTTGATTTCGGTCTAGATACCCTGCCCTTGCGTGTGGATCGGACCGTCGACTGTTTCCCCAGGATTTATTGTTGTTGGTGGTGACCTTAGTGGCCTATCTTTGTAGGTTCTTACACGAGGTGACTGTGAAGGGGAAAGTCTTCACGGTACCTGGAATTGACGTTGACCAAAATCACTCAGGCTCCTTGGAGGGTATACCCACAATTATGTGTGGGAGCTTGCACCAGGGTGTAAGTCCATTAAGCAGGCCATCAGCGTAACTTTTCCACCTTAGCCCAGCCCCTTCTCGTCTCATCATTGCGACGTTGGATTTGATCACCAACTAGTGGCTTCGAAATTAGAAGGTCTTGTTTGTTTGGTGTTGTTTCCTAGATTTTGTTTACTAGTGCGTGTTGTTTGTTTCTCAAAGTTGACCATAGAATTTTCTTCGCGAAGTTTGTCACTCGTTTACAATAGCTCCTCCACGTCATTCACGTAGAATGCAGGGTTTATCTCCAGAGCATCTGGAAGGTTCTCAACCCTTTCCTACAAGCACACCTGAAGGCTCTCCTCGTCAAAGTGAAGTCCTAGTCATCACCACACCACAAGTGGAACGCACTGACTCTCTAGAACATTTTTGAATTACAAATACTCGAGAGGAATTT
>JASDQU010735988.1:0-49335 GCA_032191745.1 Picea mariana | reverse complement strand
TTACGGGGATCACTCGGAGGTATACCCACAATGATGAGTGGAAGCCTTTTGAGTTGATTTCGGTCTAGATACCCTGCCCTTGCGTGTGGATCGGACCGTCGACTGTTTCCCCAGGATTTATTGTTGTTGGTGGTGACCTTAGTGGCCTATCTTTGTAGGTTCTTACACGAGGTGACTGTGAAGGGGAAAGTCTTCACGGTACCTGGAATTGACGTTGACCAAAATCACTCAGGCTCCTTGGAGGGTATACCCACAATTATGTGTGGGAGCTTGCACCAGGGTGTAAGTCCATTAAGCAGGCCATCAGCGTAACTTTTCCACCTTAGCCCAGCCCCTTCTCGTCTCATCATTGCGACGTTGGATTTGATCACCAACTAGTGGCTTCGAAATTAGAAGGTCTTGTTTGTTTGGTGTTGTTTCCTAGATTTTGTTTACTAGTGCGTGTTGTTTGTTTCTCAAAGTTGACCATAGAATTTTCTTCGCGAAGTTTGTCACTCGTTTACAATAGCTCCTCCACGTCATTCACGTAGAATGCAGGGTTTATCTCCAGAGCATCTGGAAGGTTCTCAACCCTTTCCTACAAGCACACCTGAAGGCTCTCCTCGTCAAAGTGAAGTCCTAGTCATCACCACACCACAAGTGGAACGCACTGACTCTCTAGAACATTTTTGAATTACAAATACTCGAGAGGAATTTCGACTTCACCCTGATTCTGAGAGACGTTTTATGCGAGAAAACTCTTCCGGAGACTTAATTGTTGTGTATTCTGGATCTCCGACTGGACCTGGGGATCAAGATCCTTTTTGGTCTACGGGCATTTTTCGACGAAACCTTTTTGGTCCGGGTTCGCCTGTGATTTCCTAAATCAACCCACCTGTGATTTTCGAAATCTCTAGTATAGAGACAGTACCATTAACTACCACTTATCACTTTACCGTCCGTACCGAAATGGCCCATCTCACAACTACTACGAGTGTTCCAACCGGGTTTATTGTGGTTAGTCTTTCTCCCATCAACACACCGCGAACGCCCAACGTCACCCTGTCACTACCACCTGGATACCGTGCTTTGAATGCTTCCATTCCTACTCCTGCACAAACTCCATCCGGCTCTCCTGGTGGTCCTTCTTCTTCTGGGCACTCTCTTCCCAGTTTTATTCCAACACTCCCTCAATTTCCTTTTGGAGGACCTTCTTCGTCTTCCACTGGTAGTCTTAATCCTAGTGGCACTTTTCCGTCATTCACTCCAAATTACCAGTTTTCAGTTGGTGGACAATTTCCCCAAGGTGGCCTTACTCAACCCCCTCACGGTGGGCAAATCCCACTTAGAACACAACCTCCAATTGGAACACCACCTTCAATGGGAGGACCGACCTCACCCTATGGGAAAAACATATCTCCCTCCTTGGCCCAGTATTGGAATCAATTGATACAACATCCTCCTCAATCGACTGGGGGGCAACAGTTTCCAACTACGTCTGTCATACCCCCTAGTATGGGCTAACCATATCCAAGTTCGTTCAATCCCATTTGGGGGGTGAATGCTCAAACTCAAGCCCCTGTTCTAGGGTATAATCCTATGAGCTACTATCCTCTCCAACCACCATCGAATATGCCTGGGTATTCACATTATATGCAGACTGCTTATGGTCCTACTGGTTTGCCAACAGGGCTTCCTCCCCAAAGCCACCAGTACCCGTAGGTGAATCGACAGTTACCCTTTCTCACCACTTTGGATCTTCTGGATTTGTTAAGGATTTTAAATGATCCTATTCGTCACTCTCCCCAATGGCCTGTTATATTAGCCAAGCTCCCATCGGACATTCCTAAATTCGACGGCAAAGCGGGAGAGGACCCCAACAATCACGTTATGACTTTTCACCTATGGTTCTCATCTAACTCGTTGATGGATGACTCTATTCATTTACGTCTTTTTCAAAGAACCCTCACAGGTTCTGGTGCAAAGTGGTAAATTCGAATTGCCACGAGGTTTCTTCTCTGACTTCAACACCCTAGCTATGGATTTCCTTACACACTACCAGTTACTGATTCGTTATGACATGGGGATCGATATTTTGACTTCCTTCAAACAGAACAAAGGCACTCATATTTCCGATCATATCCATGAGTGGAGCAGGAGACGACGTCTCATTAAACTTGAACTCCTTGATCAGTTGCTGGCAGAGTGGTTCACAAAATTATTTGTGAACGACATCGGTAAGGACATTTCCATGGGTGGTGTCGTCACGGAAGAGTAGGCTATAATTCGTGCTCAATATCTTGACCTCGTTCACTCACAAATGAGAACCCTTTACGATTTACTACCTGACTTACCTCGTCCTAATACTTCCAGCACTTCAACTACTCCAGCTGCCTCACATGCAGCTGACGATGTGATTGGCTCTTCTCAAGCCCAACCACATTTCACCTCAAGCATAAACCCCGAATCTACTTCTTCTAATGTTCAAAATGCTCCGTCTCCTACCCCTCCCACTGGCAAGATTTCTGAGGTAAATACAGTCCAATCTACCCCCGCCGGTAAAAACAAATCTAAAAAAGGGAGAGGTAAGAATAAGGAGGGAAAAAATATTCCTCAAGCAGAGAAAACCAAAACGACCCCTATTGATGACCGGGATAAGCACAAGCCACGATACCCTTGTCTTATCTGTGGTGATGATCACTACACGAAGGATTGTCCACGACGTGTCGAGGTCACTAAGTTCCTTCAAGGAGCTCCAAAACCACCTACACCGACTGTCTTGTCCCAACCCTTCCCGTGTCAACAATAGGCTCAGTTGGTCATCCATGACCAACCCTCATCTTCTACCACCTCCTATGTTTTTATGTGTACTGGCGATTCTAATTAGAGAAACGTTGCACTCACTACACGAGCCAAAGATTATTCTCCCTCTAAGGAGAAGGTTGATGATTTACCCCCTTCCTTGGTACAACCCTCTCCCGCGACTCCACCTACCAACGGTCCTCTTCATCTCGAACGACTGAGTATCGACACAGTTCTGCAACCCCCCCCAAAGGGTGTCGTTCGGAAATTGACTTTCAATCCTCATGCTCGTGCCGCCCAGAACTACAGCATTGTTGAAGATCTAGTCCAAGCACCCTCTGCGATGTCAGCCCTTGAAGTCCTTCAAACTTGTCCCACACAACGGAAGGCACTGTTGAAAGCTATCGATGGAATTGACCCGACGGATACGAATTTAATAATCTTTGACTTGGAAGATCACATTCCAAGATTACCCCCTCAAATCACGTTCCAGATTCAATTCATTGTCTCTGACAAAAACATTTGCCGAACCGTTATCAATGAGGGTGCCTCGACCTGTGTTATGTCTCTTTCTTGCTGGAAAGCCATTGGCTCTCCTTCTTTGAATGAATCCCAGAACACTCTTAAAGCCTTCAATGGCTCCATTTTTAAGCCCTATGGTGTTCTTCCTTTGTTGCCCATCACGTTAGAAGGAAAAATAGTCCAAGTCGAACTGGAAGTCTTTGATGCTCCCCTTGATTACAATCTTCTGCTTGGCCGCAGCTGGATTGATTCTATGCATGCAGTTGTGTCGACCCTTTTCCGTGTGGTACGTTTCCCACATCAAGGTAAGGTTGTCACCATCGATCAACTAGCCTTCTTCAATTCCGATACCCGTACTGGCAATGTACCGTTTATCACTAAAACCCCACCGGGTTATGAGAACATCGGTGTAGGCCTTCTCAAGGACTCTTTGTTAATGGGTACTTTCCCCATTCCACCACCCGATGTTCCATACTCGTCTATTTCTTCCATCAACATGATCTCCACCTTGCCTCACAAACTTCCTGCGTCTCACGATCCCTGGATAGTCCCTGACCCAGGAGATCATCTTCGTTTTGGCGACGAAATGCCGTTAAGTCCAGTTGAATCCACCTATCAGACCATTCAATTGGCAACACCTTCTACCCCTTCTCTTGGTGAGTTGTCTCCTGATCCTTTTCGGGTCATTTTTCCCACTGACGAGATGATCATGTATGTCATGGAGGACACCCCTTGGGACGATGGGCATCATCGTTCCATCCTCTTTCTGGAGAAACATACCCTTGAGAACTACCAACAGATTTTGACCCCATCGACTGTTGTTGTCATCTTGACCATTCCCGAGTCTTCACACGATGTGTTTTTTGAAGGGAACTTAAGCAATATTTTTCCCACTATTCCCATTGACATATCCATCAAACCTGGAATCATAGAAAATGTCCATATTGGATCTTCGTGTTCCCCAGACGAAATAGTCATCTATATGTCCCTTTTCAAAGAATTTCATGACATCTTCGCCTGGAGCTATGAAGAAATGCCGGGTATCGACCCTGATATTGTGATACATGATATCAAGACATACCCCGATGCTAAACCCGTCTGACAACGTCTTCGTCTAGTTCACCCACGTAAAGTGACTGCTGTAAAGCTCGAAGTCGAGAAACTTCTAAAAGCTGGCTTTATTTATCCGGTGGCTCTCACATATTAGGTTTCCAATCTTGTCCCGATTGACAAGAAACAAGGCACCATTCGTGTATGCGTTGATTATAGGGATATCAACAAAGCTTGTCCAAAAGATAACTTTCCTACCCCTTTCGTTGATCAGATTGTCGACGATTGCGTCGGAAGTGAAATCTTCTCTCTCATGGATGGTTTCTCCGGTATAATCAAATCAACATTGTTCCCGAGGATCAACATAAGACTGCTTTTATTTGTCTTTGGGGTACTTTTGCCTATCAGAAACTTCCTTTTGGTCTCAAGAACGCTGGCGCAACTTTTCAAAGCGCTATGTCTTATGCTTTCCATGATATCAAGCACATCATTCAACCATATTTGGATGATTTACCCGCTCATTCAATGCGTAGATTCGATCACCCAACTCACCTCCGAGCCATTTTCGTTCGCTGTCGGTTCTATCGTATACGTTTGAATCCTCATAAGTGCATTTTTTGCGTGGAATCCGGTCGTCTTCTAGGTTTTATCGTTTCGCATCAAGGGATCCAGATGGATCCTTTAAAGGTTGAGGTGATCCTTAATCTTCCTCCTCCTTCTACACTCCGCTAGTTGCAAAGTTTGCAGGGGAAAGCAAACTTTCTTCGTCGTTTTATCCCAAATTACGCCGAGATAACTCATGGATTTACGCGGCTATTAAAGAAGGATTCAGAGTTCGTCTGGGATACCATTGCCAACAATGATTTTGAAGCTTTGAAATTGTCCCTAACACGTGATCTGCTTCTCTTTCCCCTCGATTACAGTCGTGATTATTTCCTTTACCTCGCTGCCTCAGATTACACCATCGGCATGGTTCTCGTCCAAGAGGATGATACTAACGACGAACATGTTATTTACTACTTGAGTCGCAGTCTCACGCCTACTGAAATCAAGTATTTACATGTCGAAAAACTGGCCTTGGCTGTCGTTCAAGCCGTCCAACGCTTCCAACACTATATCCTCTCACGCAAGACTATGGTGATTTCTCATTGCAACCCTATGCAACATATTTTGACACGTCAATTGCTAGGGGGAAAATACTCCAAATGGATTGTGATACTCCGGGAGTTTGACTTGGAATTCGAACGCGCCAAGTCTAAGAAGTTTGTAGTTTTTACTGAGTTGATATGCGACTTTCCCCATTCTGCAACGGAAAATGTAGCAGTTGGTTCATTACCCAATGAATCTCTTTTCCTTATTATCACTGATGATCTTTGGTATGGGGATATCATTATATATCTCCAAACCCATACTTTCCGGCCAACTTTGTCTAGTACTGACCGATGTAGCATACACTATCAAGCTCGTCAATACATTATCCTCGGGGATACTCTTTATCGTCGGGGGATTGACTCTGTTTTTTGACGTTGTGTAACATTCGACAAAGCCGAGAAAGCTCTAAATGACTGGCATTCTGGAGCATGTGGTGGTCATATGTCTGAGTATGCTACTGCCCAGAATATCCTACGAGCAGGGTATTTTTGGCCTTCTTTATTGAACGACTGCATCATCGCCGTTCAGAAATGCCATGCTTGCTAGACCTATAATCAGAAGATACGGTCACATCCTGCTCCTCTTCACCCTGTGGTCTTAGTTGGTCCCTTTGCGAAATGGGGCATCGATTTCATGACATGTCACCCTCACTCGACCGGGGGGCATGGTTACATCATTGTAGCCGTTGATTACTTTACGAAATGGGCCGAGGCAATGCCGACATTTGACAACACTGGAAAGACTACAACTTTGTTAATTTTTAATCACGTCATAGCTCGTTTTGGTGTTCCCCAAGCTATCGTCACCGATCACGGTAGCCACTTCAGGAATTTTATGATGCTCGAACTTACTGAAAAGTTGGGTCTTCGCCATGATAACTCAATGACCTATTACCCACAAGCTAACGACCAGGTCAAAGCAATCAACAAAGTTCTCATAACTATACTTCGACGAATGATAGGGATTCATAAAACAAGTTAGCACACAATGTTGTTTTCGACATTGTGGGCGTACCAGACATTCGTCAAGTCTGCTACTGGGTTTACACCTTTCCGGTTAGTCTATGGTGTGGAAGATATTCTCCCTATTGAATGCGAGATACCCTCTTTAAAGCTATCTGTTGAACTCCTACCAAACACTTCTGCTGAGGAAGAACATCTATTGTATCTTATGCGATTAGACGAAACTCGACGCGATGCCACCCTAGTCATAGAAGCTCAGAAAAAGCATGTCAAGGCCCAATACAACAAACATGTCAAGCCTCGCGTTTTCTCCGAAGGAGATCTTGTTTTTCTCTATGAACAAGATCGAGATATGTTAGGAGCTGGGAAATTCGAAGCCATGTGGCGAGGTCCTTATATCATTCGACGAGTTTTGGAAAAAGGAGCTTATGAGTTAGTAGATTACGATGGTATCCCTTTGAGTGAATCCAGGAATGGGTTGTACTTGAAGAAGTACTATGCATAAAATCATCTGTGCACAAGTACTTGTATTTTTATTGTATCATACTTCTTGTGTGTTACTATAGCTTGCTTTTGTGATTATTTGGTCTCTGCCCTTATGTGACGTTGTGTTTGATTTCCAGATGTCGGAGTCTTCGCTACCCTATATTGGATTCGTTGATGGTGCTAGCCGTAGTACTCAGAACCTTGCTTCCGCTGCATGGGAAATTTATGCCCCTACAAATGAACTTGTCTCCTTACGAGGTGTGTGCCTCGGCCGTGCGACCAACAACATTACAGAGTATAGCGCCATTATTGAATTATTGGTTGATGCTATCTCGCTCAGAATTTGTCATTTGGTTGTGCGACTCGATTCGCAGCTTGTAGTACTACAATTAAGTAATGTATATACTATTCGGAGTCCTACTTTGTTACGGGTGTATTTGCGAATTCGCCTCTTGGAACGTTATTTTGATTACATTGAATATCAACATATTCCTAGATGTCTAAATACATTAACAGATGCATTGGCTAATTATGTATTAGACAGACATTTGAATCATTTATAAATCAATTACATCAATATTCACACAACAAATGATAAACCGGTAGAAGCCGTCTGTATATATAACGATCAAAAGAGTTTTTACAAAAAGTTTGTTTGAAGACCAAAATGTCAAAATCTGAAGCTCATAGCTTCTACAAAGTGACGTCATGGATGACGTTCACGGTAACACACGACTGCCCGAGAAACCCTACGGAGCAGTCGACTCATGGAACTCGATACTCCTACAATATGATGTTGATTGCGTCGTGGAACCTCTTCAAGAGACATGTCTGGAATATCTGTGGTCAGGCCCTCTAGATTTTGTTCCACCACTTGATAATCCTCAGCATATTGTGGCTCTGCCGCTACCTCTCCTCGCCATTGAATGGGAGAGGTACCAGGAGGTCGGTAAGGTCCAGCATCTGTGTCATCAACAACGATTTTGTATTTAGTCTTTGGATGAACTTATAAAACAAAAACATTTGAATA
This sequence comes from Picea mariana, assembly GCA_032191745.1. NCBI lineage: Eukaryota > Viridiplantae > Streptophyta > Pinopsida > Pinales > Pinaceae > Picea > Picea mariana. The sequence continues at coordinate 41,352 of JASDQU010735988.1, read as the reverse complement.
TGATAAAAATTCACAAAAACATTTAAAAATAAATAAATGTGTGTACTTCTTACTAAGTTCCCCCCACTGAGCATCCTCTGGCAGTACTATGTCTAGATCTCCTCGGAAATCCAACCTGGCATAAGCATAGTCGTCAACCATCAACAGCTGTGGTTGAATCTAGTCAAAGAAGGCATCATCATACTTGATGATCGGTCCAGCTATGTGTCGGGCCATAAGCTGACACCATCTCAGCATCCTTGGATCCCTGGGAGCCGGTAAATTCCACTCAACTTGCAACCTCAGTAATGGAACCTTCTCAAAGAAGGACACTAGAAAATATTCGTACCCGAATTGCTTCAGGTTGCCTCATCTGCATTTGGTCAACTGTCTTTTTACGCTACGAAGCATTGCATCTGCCCAGTTGAAAACCCGAGGTTCAATACACTCTATAGCATACTAGAAGTAACTCTGTAGCGCCATGTGAGGAGCAAAACTCCCAGCCATCCGAGCTATGGTGAATAGGATAGTACGGAGGGTCAAATCTCATACCCCCCAAATAACTACTTTTCCTTTCTTTCTCTCCACCTCAGGAACACAGTGTAAATGACAGTACTCACTCATGGGCAGCCCACCACCTCTGCTACCAGTCAGGCTCACATAGTACCCCCGCCGTGACAATCCAATCAAAAAGTAAATGTCCTCAATATCTAAGGACAGTATGTGGACCCCCACATGAAATACTTGCTGATTGGGATCCCACATATGCACAAGGTACTCTAATAACCTGACTTGGGCCCTCATGCCCGGGATACGAAAGTACTTTAGGAGGCCACAGTTTCTCAAAGAAGCAATAGTAGGTGGATGATTTCCGGTAATTGCATTGTCTTCTTTGTGCTCCCTTTCGTGCCATTCAAGAACCATTTTGATGGCCAATTACCTGTATAGGAAGCACAAAGAGAAGATTAACAACTATATTCATGATTTGGTTCTCTTTCATTGGGTACATTTTTTAAATTTTTTTGAGCTTTGCGGTTCTCGCAGGTGCCCTTTGTGTGCAATGCGAGAACCTCGCAGGATGCTGTGGGCTCACCCGCGAGAATGACCCATTCTCGCAGGTCCCGTGTATCCCACCTGCGAGAATGGTGGAGCGCAAGTGGGGCTCATAAAATCAACTTAAAAATGGATTTTTAACCAATGAAAATGCAAAATGAAACCATGAAAGAGTAGAGGATGAAGAGCCTACCTCGCTATTGCTGACGGCTCGATGAATGGACGCCTGTAACTCCCGCAATCTGACGCAGAACTTCGAGGGTAAAAGAGGAGTTTTTTGAGCTCAAATAGTGGAAAAGTAAAATGATATGGTAAAAAGAGTTTTTACTCCTTTTTATTTACTTTTACTATGTCATTTGGTTTTTTATGATTATTTATCTATTAAACCCTAATCCCTAATGTCATTTTGAGTGTAACTTTTGCAGGCGTAATGACTTCGATGTTCCTAAAAAGGGATACAGACATGTTTTTCTTTGTCATCACATATTTTTGATTGTTTTTTATGGTTTTTGTATAAAACCTCGAGTGTGGTCTTTGTCCGTTCTTGCGCTCGAAAATACATGAGAATGTGATTGAGCATACTTTTATCACTTTTTCGAGCTCAACAAGGTTATACGAAAAATGAAACCCCCTGGAGTCCTCTTTAAGCTCTTTTCAGACTCTCTAAACATGAAAAGATAGCCGAGCAACCTTGCTATTTTCACGCTCGATAAAGTATCTGAAGTAAGCGTTTGGTGAGAAATAATTTATCTCTTTTTCGGTCTCATCCAGACTGTTTTACGAAAAAGGAACTGAGAGAGTTCTCTTTTAAGTGTTTTTCCAGACTCTATAATCATGAAAAACCTTCGAGTTTTCTATCTTTGGACTCATTAAACAAACATCGACAGACCCACAATGGGACCGAACCACTCCTTGCTAGGGTTCGTTAAACATACTCCAAAGGACTTATCCGAAGGATAAGCTTATATCAACAAGCATATGTTATCCTCCTCAAGCTTGCGTAAAAATAAAGAGGTACTCGCCAGAAATGGTGGGGGAAAATTTGGGAAAGGGATATGTTTTCATCTTCATATTGATTGGTAGTAAGTGTCGCTCTTGAACATGACACCCCCTATTCATCATTTGAAGCCGGTTTGAGAAATCCATTTGTCTCTCATTCAATTTGCTACAAGGTCATTCCCTGTGTCGTCTTTGAGTCAATGTTGCCAAATCATTGGTCATGTCATTCATATGTTCAAGAGAAGTCCATCTGAAACCTATATTAAGTCAGCCATCTGCAGTTGTCCATTCTCTCCGTGTTGGCCTTCCCTGTGTCCAGTTCAATTTACATCACACTCTGTTTCACCTTCAATATCTGTTACTCATTTCGTGTCATTGATGGGGGTACATCAAGGCCCTCCTGTGACGAGTTTTGTTCCGTCGACTTCAACTCATTATCCGGAATCAAGACTTAGAAATTCTTTGGTACCTTGGAGCTTGCATGCCTCAATGGCAGGTTTCCTCGCTTTCGACAGTGGGTTTACATCATTAACCCCTGATCGAAAGATTCCATCGGATATTCAACTTCAACTCATTCATTCACACTCGATGGATTGTACTAGAGTACCTTGGGAGTCATTGACATCAATGGTGATTTCCCTCACACTTGTTAACGGTTTCATCAATGACCGGTAATCAAGTGGTTTTTGCCATGTTCGACTTNTCAATGGCAGGTTTCCTCGCTTTCGACAGTGGGTTTACATCATTAACCCCTGATCGAAAGATTCCATCGGATATTCAACTTCAACTCATTCATTCACACTCGATGGATTGTACTAGAGTACCTTGGGAGTCATTGACATCAATGGTGATTTCCCTCGCACTTGTTAACGGTTTCATCAATGACCGGTAATCAAGTGGTTTTTGCCATGTTCGACTTCAGCACATGTAATCACATGGTTAGATTCATACTTTTGGGCGACGAGATCGAAGACCTTGGATATCATCCTTTTGTCTAGGTTGTGATGGAGTCTGTATAATTTGCGACACATAGATCCATTGTGTATGTCTCGTGGCTATGTCGTATTAATTTGAAATTTCCCGCATAGATCCACAGTGTATTCCTGGTGGCTATGCTATATTTTGACGACATGGATCCACAGTGTATGATTGGTGGCCATGACCTATGTCTACAATGCCATTCGTCTATGATTTGAGTATGGGAATTCCTACCTCAAAATTGCTATATATGATATTCTGCAGATGCTTGGTTGTTCGCAGGTTTCCGATTAGATGTGCTCCTGGTTCCTGACACACACATGCAGCTTACAAAGTCTTTCGGCTGTCACTGATTCCAACCTCATACTTTGGGGGGAATTCTATTACCCATGATTTTTGTCGTCATGATGATGTATTGATGATGGTGTACTCAGGCTCTTCATAAGAACTTTCTCCTGAGAAAAGTTACTTTCATCTCTTCCCAGAAAACTCATTTTTGAAGAAGGTTCGCAGGCTGCTAGTATCCCAGGGTGCGAGAATGCCTGATTCTCGCAGGCTGCCTTAAGTTGGGGTGTGAACTTCTCGCACTGTGTTGAATAGCTAGGGTGCGAACTCTTCCTAAAGCATGGAAAAAGGTGAATTCTCGATGTTTCTAGAAGGGAATCTTCTAGAAGAATGGGTTGGCATTCGAATGATTATCCTTGTACTGGATTCCCTGATATTGTGGGATCATTCTTATCCAAGTAAATATCTTATTCTCTCCTATATATTGAGGGAATTCTCATGGAAAAGGTTAAGCAAGATTCATTGGAGAATTGGTGAAAAGAATTGTGTGAAGGACTTAGCCTGAACAGTAGCTTGGAGACTCTAGCAATTCTTCAAGAGGATTTGATCTTCTTCATACAAGGATTGACAAAGTGTGTGTGTTGGAGCCAAGAGCCATCGAAAGGAAGCTTGCGACATCAAGGCGATCAGGTTGTAATCTTTACTTTCAATCAATATGATACAGTGGCATGTCCCTTTCCCATAAAGCTATTCTCACTTTATTGTGTGATTCCTTGATCATACACATAAGTTGACTGTTGAATATATTTTGCTATATTCACTTTGGTTGGTTTGTGTTGTCTTGATCTTGACCTCACGAGAGCACCGGAGTGAAGCAGGAGCAACAGAGACCCTAGGAAGCGATATTAAGGTATGTTACTTTTTCCTTCCTACTAGCTAATTCAATGGTCAAAACTTAGGGAAAGAGTCATGTCCTGTCCTATTTTGTTCTAGATCCAGGTGGATCTAGGGAGATCTATTAGTGTCCGCACCTACCGATTAGTCCGATAACAATTGTGCCAAGCCATAGTAGTACACAACTACTTTCCAGTGATACACAATCACCGCCAGTGGTAGACAACCACTGCTAGTAGCACACAACTACCATCCAGTGACATATAGTCACTACTAATGGTACACAACCATTGTAGTAGCACACAACTACTGTCTAGATGCACACAATCTTCGCCAGTGGTACAAAACCATCATAGTAGCACACAACCACTGTCTAGAGACAAAAATTATCCGCTAGTGGTACAAAACCATCATAATAGCACACAACTACTGTACAGAGATACATAATCTCCGCCATAGTCTTACAACTACACTTGTGATGTTTTCTCTTCTCCTAAGATCTGACAGTGCATTACCCCCTCAATCACCTCACATGACTGATCTAGGGAACTCTTGGCCAGAGAGGTTAGCCAGCTGGAGGAGAAACAACACACCTCCCTCTCAACAATGGTGGACATTCTGCATCATGCCAAGCTTGTCTATGAAGTACTCATACTTCACTCTAGACAGAGGCTTGGTGAGAATGTCTGCAACATCATCATCTGCAACATCAACAACAACATAAAAAAAACCTATCATATGACACATCATATGGAATCAACTCTCTGGGCCATGCTTCATCTGAGTAAGTAGGCATGATGCTTGAATAAGTCAAGTGTTGAAACTTGCACACTCAACTGAGTGTCTCGTAGTTTTCACACACTCAGCGGAGTGTCTCATGACTAAAAGGATCATCATTACTGATTATATCACCATTTGTGCCACATGAAGAATGTCAGTCCTTCCAGATGCTGAAAGTCACACCATGAGCTACAAGGACCATTCTTCTAATAAGGTCACTACATGTGCCATATAAGATTGTCATTCCCATACCTATTTCTCTAATCGGGTCACCATATGTGCCATAGAGAAAATGTCATTCCTGTACCAACCTCCTTAATTAGGGAACTATTCATGCCATAGGGGGTGGACCATTCATCTTGATCAGGTCACTATCTGTGCCACAAGAGAATTTTAGTCCTGGACCATTTTATGTAGAAAATGTCAGTCCATGATACATCAAAAATATGTCCAACTTGGACCATTCTCCATGGGGAGAATGTCAGTTCAACAACACATTGACTATCAACAATGCAAGAATATTAGCACTCCCCTCAACCAAGGGAGTAATATCCACAAGCCCCAACTTGTCCTTGAAGTATATAAACTTCCCTTTGGACAAGGCTTTGTCAGAATATCTGTTATTTGCTCATCGGTGGAGATGTACTGGAGCTTCACTTCTTCCTTCTAAAATTTATCACAGATGTAGTATTACTTGATCTCAATGTGCTTAGACTTGTCATGGAACACAGGGTTCTATGAAAGCTTCACACAACTTTGATTATCACAGTCGAATCCAGTGCCTGGTCAAATAATCCAGAAACCAGCTTACAAAACCATACTTCTTTCGTACAAGCATCACACACTAAAATATACTCTGCCTCTGCAGTGTTGAGTGCGATAAAATTTTGTTTCTTTCTAGCCCAAGATATCATAATAGATCCCAAACTGAAACATACACTAGAATTAGTCTTTCTGTCACTTGCATTCCCTTCCCAATAATAATATATATATCCCTGCAACTATACATTATTGTTTGAGACATATCTTAAACCATAATTTATCCTACCATGCAAATATCTCAAAATGTGCTTTGTGACTATCCAATGGTCATGTCTCGGTTCCACATGGAACTGGCTCAATGTGTTCACAGTGAAGAAAATGTCCGACCTAGTATTAACCAAATACATCGATGAGACAATCAACTGTCAGTACGTGGAGGGGTCTACCAGAATAGAATCAGAGTCTCTCAACTTCTTCAAGTTTGTCACCATGGGAGTTTCCATGGATTTTCAATTCATCATCCCAAACTTATGAAGGATCTTCACAACATACTTTCCATGACCTAGGAATATTTCACTAGGCTTATGTCATACTTCTAGTCCCAAATAATAGTGCATGAGACCAAGATCCTTCATGTCAAATTCAGAGGCTAGCTCCCTCTTACACTGAATAATGAGAGGTTGTACACCTGTCAAAAATAAGTCATCAACATAGAGTAGTAGAATCATAGGTTCATCATTCACAAACTTGTAATAAAGGTTTGAATTGACATAAATCTTGGAGAATCCAAGTCTCATCAAGTAGATTTCAATCCGTGCATACCAAGCTTTTGGAGCTTGCTTGAGTCCATACAAGGATTTATTTAATCTGCAAACATGATACTCTCTCTGGTGAACCTATCCATTCTAGTTGACTTTCATAAATAAATACTATGCCATATTTGTTAGATAAGAGGTGGGTGGATCAGATATGCCCATTGCCTAGTTCTCCCTTTTAAATATTTCTCTCTCCGCCACGTTTGTGAAGTCCACCTTAGTCACACATGGCTACTTTTAGTAGATATGGACCGAAATGCAATCCAACTCACCACAAACACATTTTACAAACACAGTAACCAAATCCGTCTTAATCCACAATTTTCATGGTGAGATTTTCTACAACAGAAGGAAATAATCTCCCATCTGCGGTGTCACTGCATTGCTTATGGCCTTCTCCATCCTTCGTACCCTTTTCACATTGCTTATAGTTGAAGGATATAAAGAATCTATGCACTCTTTACCTTAGCTAAGAGAAACCTATTCAATGTGCATACCTCGGACAAGAGAAACCTATTCAATGTGCATACCTCGGCCAAGAGAAACCTATTCAAATCAGAGATGGGAGGAGGGATCTCCAGTTCTAACTGATGTGCAGTTACTCAGGGAAAATCCAATGCCTTTGCAACCTCGAAAGACCCCCCTTCCAATACATTCTCCCCATGCCTCGAGTTCTGCATAATATCATCTATCTTTCGATGAAAGGCCAATTGACATGATCTAAACTGCAGACCTCCGTCCGTTGCTTCTACAACTTGTATCAACATTTCAAGCAATCAATCTTCTCACTGTATTGCTTCATTATCTTGGTAAGTTTCAAAGCCTCACACTATATATTCAAATATTGAGGATTTATTTCGACTCTTTGGTTTTCAGGTAGCCTTTGATGTTGGCAGACTTCTCGTCATATCCATGAATCAATCACGTTATCGTGTCTGGATGCCATTTGGCTTTTGACCCTGGGTTCGCCTTGTGGAATTCATCTTCATCACTGGCCATTTCTATTAAATATGTGGACTATTATATGCGACCATGAACCATCTCGATGCTCTCTCGTCATGCATATTAATTATGGGTTATTAGCGATGGTTGATACATAAATTAATTTATAGAATAACGAGCTAAAACTTGAATACTATTATATATTTGGTTACACATCTCTGTCATGAAAACACAACGCAAGCATGTAGAAATCTTCACACAAAATGCAAGCTATCTCTCATTTTCCCTCCCCCCATGAGGGATTCAAGCCTAGTCCCGCTCTGATACCATGCTGAATTTTTATATGAGATGATATCATAGATTACAATGATGAATGTGCCATATATAGAGAACATGTGGTGACCATCCATGAAAGGATGCGTCCCTTGGATAATAAATAACTACTTATTTATTATATATATTTAATATACCTTATATTATAAATATAATAATTATTAATCTAGGAGAATGTCTTCCTGATGTTGCCCAAACATCAAAAGTGATGGGCAATGTAATGAACATGGTGATAATATTGTTATTATACCAAGCAAGTGTTTCTTGGGAGTGCATTCCTTCCATAAGGAATAATATATGATGTTACCCTACCTCAAGGGTTTTATCTAAACTCTTGTGTGAATATTTTGGTGAATGGTTTGGAGTATTCTTGTTGAGATTGAAGGTCATTTCTGAAGTATATTTGCAGATCTATTCATATATATTCAGGTACTTAACAAAGTATCTCCATTCCAAGTATTAGAACATTTCTCGTCAGTATCAAAACTTCAATCAATCTCACTTTTGTTGTGTTTGAGAAAAAGAAAAGAAAGACATAACGAAAAAATTAGGGTCGCGACACTAGTAAGGTTTTATTCCAAGAGAATATTCACAAACAAATTGCAAATATGGATTATACTTGAAAAAATACGAGGTTTAGAAAAATATCACTCAAATGGAAGATTGGAAGACCACGATATTTAAGGTTGAAAATATGCTAGTATTAGGGTATTTTTGCTACAATCGAGGCTATATTTTTTATTTTGAGCAAATTATTAGAAGTAATTCTCAAGTTTTACTCTACCATTGAGCAATGCATGTCCTTCACTTTTAAATATTAAATGAAATGGTTGATTTAAATTAATAATGAAGAAGTTATGATTGTTTCAATTTTGGCAAGTATGGTCAAACGATTGAAATAACTGCAACAAAGTTTAATGAGAAAGAGAAGAAAATAAGAACTCAACAAATGTTGATAATCATGGAAGGGGATTTTAATATGAGAATAAATGAGTACAAAAATAAGATGTGTCTTCTATGAAAACTAAAAAAAGAATCTTCCCACATTGCTCAACAACTACGACATTAACACTTGCAACTATGTTTGTTACAAAAGCAATGAAAAATAACATGCAAGGAAGAAGAAGAAGATATAGTTCCAAAATTTGAATCTCCACCTATCTATGATCAATATCCCCATGAACCAAGTTTAAAAGAAATTAGATATATCTTGTTTCTCTTTCTTGAATCTCTTATTCTCCCTATTGAATCCCCCTGGTGTATAATGATTAATATCCTTACAAATGATATTTACAAGAAGATTCAACCATTAAACCTGATGATGAGCAGATTATTCAAGAGGATTCTCCTCTCATAGAACTTGTTAAGGCCAAAAATATCTACAATACCTTTCTCTTTAGTAGAAGAGAACCAAGAATCTTAACACAATGATAATGGAAAAAACAAGTCCCAAGATCCCATTGAATAGTTATCAACCATTACTAGTGTCGATCACTACCATGTATTTGAGCACAAACTTGAGAATGGAGTGAGTGTAGTGGAACCAAGTTAGTAGTGCATAAAATATGATTGTATCTTACTTCTACTACTACCTTTGTAAGACTTGGTGTACAAGTTGTAGTTTTATCTATTTCTTCCTCGCGCTTTAAGTGTAAGTCATTTTAGAAAGGAAGGGCATGTTTTGTCCATAAGACACCCAATATGAAGAATACTTATGGATGTAATGTATGTATTATTGGTTAGTTTTTGGGTTCCAAGTGTCAATAATGACCCAACAAAGCTCAAAGCCATTACAACTATATACTCGTTATGAGCTCAACATGTCACTTGCAGAAATTGAGCATGAGTGGAGATGATAACAATCATTTCTCTGAACCACCCAAACTAAATCCAATTGACATCCATGAATGGACCTTATTCTCCCATTCTTACATTTCCAACCTGAAAATGAAAAAATAAATAAATATTACCATGGAATTGAAAACTTTACCACCATACTGATAAATAAATTCCAAACAAATGAGGACCAAGAGGTTGTGCATCCCATGATACACTAAAAGAGGCAAAAAAAAATTACACTCATGCAAGATACAACAATGGGAGGGGCATGTTCATAATGCTTGTAAACCGAGAACAAAACCAATGACAACACCCGTGAAAAGGAACCATCAAGAGCGACCAAGACATCTAAAGGGTTAGGGAGTAGTGGATAACTTAAAAAAAATTGAATTGGGTAACAATAAAGTGGTAGGAATAAAAACTATGTCATGTCTTAATGTATTGGAATAAAAACTATGCCATGCCTTAATGTATGGGAATAAAAGGAACCTCATTAGTGAAGGCCTAGTTATTTTAAATTAATCATAAAGAGACTTTAATATGTGAAGATGTGATTATGATAAAAATCCCATGAGTTATTACTAAATAAAACATAATGATGGTGTATGAGGGTAAATATGGGGGACATAGGGGACATTTGTAGAAAAGTTATTTTTCCTTAAAAATATACTAATAGAAAGGTGGAAAGTGTTTGACATTAAGGGGTTATAGTATAATCAATAGTGTCATCTTTCATTGTTTTTTTTTAAAGAAAAAAATAAGTTTGGACGACATAAACCATGAAGTTAAGTTGATTGCTAAGGTGAAAAAGAGACTAAATATCTAGTGTAATTGATGGCTCTCTCGAGGGGTAGATTGGTTCTTGTTAGGGCTATATTGGAAGCAATATCAGGGTATTGGATTTCACTAGCATGGGTTTTGAGAGGTGTGTTGAAGATCATTAGGAAACTATGCTACAAATTTATATGGTCGTGAGATCAAAAAAATAAAGGACTTGTGTTGGCTTGGTGGAAAAAATTGGTTGTTCCAAAGGCTAGTGGAGGATGGGGTCTCAAAAATCCCTTTTTCTTCTCCAAAGTTCTATTTGCAAAAATCATTTGGAGGATTTTACAGGGAAAATGATAGTGGGTCCAAGTAATTGGTGTAAAATATATTGCCTCAACTACAATTGAAGATTGGGTTAGAAACCCAGAAAAACAATTCCATAACACCTCAAACATTTTGAACACCGTGAATTCAAATTTATAACTAGTAGGCAATTTGTTGATCTGGAAGGTGGGCAAGGGTGAGAAAGTTCAAATGGACCTTGACCCTTGGATAGGTAGTAAACATTTGCATAGATTATCTCTTCATCTAATCAAAGATATCATAAGTAAAGGAATTTACTCTCTTGGGCAAATTGTGAATTGGGAGAGTTCTATAGATTGGCTGCAATAATGGCTTGCCTAGGAGGAGATGATATTGAGAGAAGATTTTGTTGAAGAATGGAAGGGTTATACAAAGGTTCTAAAAGACAACAATGTTAAACTTTGAGAAGATGATGATTGGTTGATGTGGTCTCTAAACCCCTCAAGAACATATTTGCCTAAATTAAGCTATATAGTGGTCACTGAGGAAGGTCTAAAGGGATATCAGGCTTGGTGGTGGATATTTATCTAGAAATTAATGTATCCCTCTAAAACTAAAATTTTCATGTGGTTGATCTTAAACAAGAGGGATCCTACATGGGAGCTGCTTCGAGAAAATAACTTTATGGTCCAATTTAGTGTAGCTTATGGAAACAAGCAAATGAAACCATAAAAAATCTAGTTATATTATGTTCCTTTACTAAATAGGTTTGGAAATAAGTAGAAGGCATGATTGGGATGAAAAAAGTATGGGAAGGAAGAGAGATAGAAGAAGCCTTAAGATCTAGGTACTCTAGAAAGGATATAAATAAGATCAAATCTCTTCCCCTCAACATAGTTCAGGGAGTATGGCTTGCTAAGAACCTAATCTTATTTGAAGGAAAGGAGACTCTCCTTCTCAAATGTGCAATTTAGTCTCTCAACATCGCAAGCGCTTACCCACGGGTGGAGGAAAAACATTCCACGCATGAACTCATAGAAGAGGTAGTAAATAAGAATATCCCATGGGAATTATTTGATGGAAATTTGCAAAGAAATCCTCCTAAAGGAGGTGCAGAAGGAATCCTATGTCTCTCTCCACACAATTTATATCCTTCAAAACGAGTATTGAACAAGAATCTAACAATTTCTATGAATTGATGGCACTCAAATTACTTCTTCAGCTAGCCTAAGAACATGGGGTCCAACAAACACAATTTTTTGGTGACTCTCTCTTGGTCATAAAATGGATAAAAAAGGAAGCTTAAATTAGAAGTTTCACCTTACAACCCATTTATGATGATAAACAAATGCAGTTCACAACTTTATCATATATCTCTTTGTCTCAAATATATAGGGACAAGAACAACATAGTGGATGGCCTTTCAAAAAATGGAATGGATTTGCATCTGGATATGTGGATCACTTTCATTTTGTAGTATGGTCACTCTACAAATTTTACACATGCCCCTTGGATATGAAGAAATAATGTTAATTATCATGATAAAGGACTTTTTGGGTTATTATATTCTTTGCAGTGAAATTATTTTTGATGGTCAAGCCGAGGGTCGAAGTGATTGACCGGGGAAGTGGAAAGTCAAAGTGATTGACAACAAGTTGACAGGTCAGCTGACAATAGGTCATCAGGAGGTCGACTGGAAATTGACTAAATACCAAATGGAGGATGACTAGTAGTCGATTCTAACAGAATCTCAAGATTCACGGGATTTGCAGCCAATGATTTGCATGGATTTGTAACCATTTATGGGCACCATGATTTAGGTTTTTTCATGTTGTAAAGCCTATAAATAAGACATTTTGTAATACTGAAAAATTTAATCGTTAGATCAACCTTTAGAGGTTTTTGGTCATGTAGATGTAAGTTGAATTAGCTGCAGGGTTGTTCTTGTGTAATGCAAGAGAGTATGATGGTGATTGTGTCTTAGGAGTAGACCAAGGTTATTTATGTCACTCTTTATTCATCTACAAATAATACGACAAGAGAGAAATAAGCTCAAGGAAAGTTGGTTTTCCCATTTGGGCTTCCACGGGAAAATCTCTGTGTACTTTGTGATTGTTTTGTCATTCATTTTCTTGTTTAAATTTGTCTTCTTCTTTCCTAGAAGGTTTAGTGTGGAATTCTATTTCCTAACATGTGGTATCAGAGATTAAGTTTGTAGATATTGGATCTTAGCTAAACCCTATGTCTAGTGAGATTTGTAAGTCAAGAATATTTAAAGTTGTTCTTGAAAGAATGGCAAGCAGTTCGAGGATAGAGATCAAAAACTTCAATGGCCAAAATTTTGAGCTTTGGAAGCTTAAAATTGAAGATCTCCTTGTAGATTGAGAACAATGGGAAACAATATATCCAAGTACCATTCCGACATGTACGTCGAGGGAAGAATGGGAGAAAATCAATATAAGGGCAAGGAGTATGATTCAACTTTGTCTTGCAGATTCAATGTTGATGAATGTCTTGGGTGAAGACTAGGCTAAGAAACTATGGGACAAGTTGGGAAGCTTGTACCAATCAAAATATCTTGTAAATAAATTGTTCCTTAGAAAAACATTATATATTTTGAGGATAAGTGATGGGAGCTCGGTAACTAAACATTTGAATCCATTCAATACTCTAATAAGGCGGTTATCATCTATAGATATTAAAATTACCGATGAGGAGAAATCTATTATCCTATTATGTTCTTTTTTAGACTCCTAGGATAACTTAGTCATGGCTATAGGGAGTAATTCGACCACATTAGTGCTAGAATATGTGGTTGCATCTCTATTATTAGAAGGAATAATCTGGATAAAGGAGTCAATGTGTATTTGGTGTCGAACAATACATAGTCAAATCAAGATGTTTGGTTGATCAACTTAGGAGCGTCCTTTGATATGACACCTCACAGAGATGAATTTTGCAAATATGAGAGATATGAAGGAGGAGATATGTTCTTAGGGGACAACTCGATAACCAAAATTGTTGGACAGGGGAGAATCCAACTGATAATACATAATGGGAGGAGTAGAACCCTTCGAGGTGTGCTACATATTCTGGGTTTGGAAATAAAATTGATACTTGTCAGCAAGATGAGTGATGCAAGTGTGCACACTCTATTTCAAAAGGATACATGCAAAATGGTTAAGGGTGTGATGGTCTTAATTAAAGGAGTTCAGATTGTAACCCTATACAAAATTTTATGGAATGTTGACTCGACTAGATGTAACAACATTGGTGTTCTTGAAGTCGACTTGAACCAACTCGTCCAAGGTTGGGTCGATTCAAATCGATTCTAGACTTGATCCATAGTGATGTATTTGGGCATGTAACAATCCCCTCACTTGGAAGATCCTTGTATAATGTCTCCTTCATAGATGATTTCTCCATGAGGACATGGATATGTTTCTTGGGGAAGGAATAAGAGGTTTTTGATAAATTCAAATAGTTTAAATCTCTTTTGGAAAACTAGATAAATAAGAAGATCAAGGTGTTGAGAACTAACACTGGTGGTGAATTATATGGAAATGATTTTGAGCAGTTATGTAAGAAATGTGGTATAACACACCAAAATACCACACCATATAATCCACAACAAAATAGATTCATTGAGATAATGAAGAGAACATTGATGGATAAGACAAGGTGCATGCTCAGTGGTGTTTGGGTCACACAAGAATTATGGGTAGAGGAAATTGATGCTACAAAATATCAGGTAAATATGACTCCTTCATTGGTACTAGTCGAATCGACTTCACATGAGGTATGGTTTGGTAAGAAGCCTTCACTTTCACATCTCAAAGTATTTGACAGTGATACATTTGTGCATGTTCCCAAGGAAAAGAGGAGCAAGTTGGACAAGAAGGCAATCAAGAGTATTTTTATTGGGCACAAGGAAGGAATGAAAATATATAAGCTTTGGGATCTTGCATCAAGGAAAATATTGTATAGTTGAGATGTGGTATTCATGGAAGTTGGACGAACGTTCGAGCCTGAAGTGGTTCAAATAGAGAAAGATCCATAAAACATGAGGTTTGAATTGATTATTGAAGAAGATGATTCAAATGAGTCAACTAAATCATATGAATATGTCAAATAGCCGACCCTAGTTGTAAGGAGGTCTAAATGAGTAAGAAAACCAGTTGAAAGGTATAGTCCACCTGATTTTTGTTCTTCATTTTTGTTAACTTACACTGATGAGGAGCCCAAGTCTGTTAGGTAGGAAATCGAATGAATAGAGGGTAAACTCTAGAAGGATTCCATGGTTGAAGATATGGAATCCCTGCACAAGAATGAGACGTGGGATTTAGTAGAATTACCTAATAGAAGAAAGCTCGTTGGTAGTAAATGGGTGTTCAATAAAAAGATGAATGCAATAGGTCAAGTCGAAAAATTCAAAGCTCAACTGACAGTGAAAGGGTATTCCTAAGTTGAAGGAGTCGACTTTGGTGAGATTTTTTCCCATGTTGCAAAATCAATTCTCACTAGAGTAGTAATGTCTACGACTGCAAATTTTGATCTTGAAATTGAGAAAAAGGATGTGAAGACAATGTTCCTACATGAGGACCTGGAAGAAGAAATTTTCATAAAACATCATGAAGGATTTGCAGTAAAGGGTGGAAAGAGCTAGTGTGTAAGACAAAAATATCCCTTTATGGTCTAAACCAATCGCCAAGAATGTGGTATCAAAATTTTGACACATACATTCTTAGTTTTGGATTTGTGAGAAGTAAATATGATCACTTTGTATACTCCAAGGAAGAAGGTGGGGATTTCATATATGTAGCTTTCTATGTCGACAACATGGACACAATAAAGGAGGTAAAGAAGCAACTATCCTCCAAGTTCAACATGAAGGATATTGGTGTAGTGGCCTTCATTCTAGTAATGGAGATCAAGAGAGATCATGTAGTTAGAAATATTTTGTTGAACCAGAGGAAGTACATTGAAATGATATTGAAGTGTTAAAACAAGAAGGATTGCAAACCTATCAAGGTGCCAATTCCTGTGGGAGCAAGGCTAACTGTTGAACAGTGTCCAAAGACACATGAAGAAATAGAGAACATGGCACGTGTTCCGTATGCAAGTGTTGTTGGTAGTTTGATGTAGGCAATGGTATGCACTTGACTAAACCAATCTCATGCAGTAGGAGTATTGAGCAGATACATGTCGACACCTGGGAAAGAGAACTGGACAATTTTCAAGAGAGTGTCTTGGTATTTGAGTGTCACAAAGATTATGCTATATGCTACCAAGAGAAGTCTGAAGTTGATAGTGAAGTAAATCTACATGGCTTTGTCAATGTCGACTGGGCTAGAGATATGGAAAGATGAAGGTATACCAGTGGATATGTGTTCAAGATGTTCAATGGAGCAATCAACTGGATGAGTAAATGACGTGCGATTGTAGCATTGTCAATAACAGAAGCTGAATACATGGCAACCACTCATGGAGGCAAAAAAGCAATATGATTGTAAAGGATGTGTTCAAGGATCAAGTTTGAGAAGAGAGATATGAATGTAAAATGAAATAGTAAAAGCACAATATTTCTAGCAAATAACCCATATTACCATTCCAGGATGAAGTATATTGATGTACAATACCATTTTGTGAGAGACATGGTGGAAAGAAACAAGGTGTTGTTGGAGAAAGTAGACATGTTGGAAAAGATAGAAAACTCATTAACCAAGTTTGTGAGTGTTGTAAAGTTCTCTTGGTGTAGAGAGGCAATGGGAATTGCTACTCTAAGTCAATGAAGAAAAGTTAAGGAAGCTCCCATTTCAACAAAGTAGACAACAAGTGGGATAATGTTGGGTTGTTATATTCTTTGCAATGAAGGTCGAGTCGATGGTCAAGTTGAGGGTCGAAGTGAACGACCGAAGGAGTCGGAAGTTGAAGTGATTGACAACAAGTTGAGAAGTCATTGAACAAGAGTTCATCAGGAGGTCGAGTGGCAACTAAATGAAGAGCAATTGGAGATCGACTGGTAATCTAATTGGTATTCGACTGTAACAAAATCCTAAGATTCACTAAATTTCTAGCCAATGATCTACGTGAAACTGTAACTTTTTACGCGCACCATGATTTAGGGTTCTATATTTTGTAAAGCTTATAAATGAGACGTGTTGTAACAATGAAAAATTTAATCGTTAGATCAATATTTAGAGGTTGTTTTTTATGTATATGTAAGTCGAATTGGTTGTAGGGTTGTTCTAGTGTAATGCAAGATAGTATGTTGGCGATTGTGTCTTAGGTGTAGATCAAGGTTAGTTATGAAACTCTTTAATCATCTATGAACAAGATGACAAGAGAGCAAGAAGCTTGAGGAATGATGGTTTTCCCGTTTGGGTTTCTAGGGTAAAATATCTGTGTACTCTGTGATTTTTTTAGCATTCATTTTCTTCTTTAAATCTGTCTTCTTCTTTCCTAGAAGGTTTAGTGTGGAAGTCTACTTCTTAACAAGACTAACTACAACTTTTGTTTTTAATGATGTAACTGTTTTTGTAATTTTTTCAGAAAAGAAATAGAATTTCGATACACATAACTATTTATGTAATTTTTTGGGACAAGAAACAACTTGTTGTTATCATATAAAAAAGGAAAGTATGGAGAGTGTTTTTCTCTAATTCTATTGAGGACATTTTTTAATGTCAGGTGGCATATGACTATGTAATTTTGTTTACTATAAATAAAATTCCAATTTTTTTTCTTTGGAAAAAAAAACATGACCTTAAAGGGAGCATCATTATTTGTGTCAATGCTATGTCATCTTCTTCAATGAGTGCTCTACAAAGCATCATATTAGAGACAACCAATATGATGAAAAAAACAATCCATGCATCGTGTTCCGTCACATATTATTGCAAAAAGCACTTATACAGTCACCTTTACATCAAGTTTGTGTTAGAATAATGCATTTTGAGTCGTGTCAACACCATAGTGCATCAATATGAGTATCGATTTACTCATATTATGGGGCGTCGTTTTTTCATCGCACCAACGTAGGTTGGATATCCCTATAACCAAATGAAATCATGATGAGGGTCATGGGTGACAGGCCATGTATGGTAGTGAATGAGTAATTCCACACTTATGTCATTGTATTAATGTGAAACTTAATAAATATACAAACAGTGACAGATGGTCTTCCCTAATTGGTGACTCTTCCTATCACCTATGACTCTTCATATTTACAATTTATGTTACAAGTATCACACTCCCAAGGATTATGTGCCAACATTCCCCCCCCTTAATCTAAAGGGGTGTTTGTAAGTCCAAGCATCATTCTGAACTTTTCAAAATTTTCTCTTCCAAGTGCTTTGGTGATTATGTCCGCAATTTTCTCATTTGTGGAACAATGTAACAATGTCTCAAGTGAATAGTTTTGGACTCTACATGATATCGAATCAGGTGATACTTTGTATTGATGTGCTTACTTCAATCATGGAATCTAGGATTCTTGGACAACTTGATTGTAGAAGTATTTTCAACTAGAAGAGGAGTATAATTCACTTTTTTCTCCTACAAATCTTCAAGTATTTTCCTGAACCACACAATCTCCTTCGTTGCTTCTGCAACTGCCACATATTGTCCCTATGTTGAAATTGATTGTTTGCATGATATCCAAGAGACAGTTGTTGATCCAAGAGTCATGAGATAGCTTGAAGTTGACACTCCATTTTCCTTATCCCCAACAAAGTCTGAATCAAAATATTCGATCAGGTTGAAGTCATCTACCTTAGAGTACCTGAGTCCAAAATCTTGAGTTCCCTTCAAGTATTTTAGAAATATTTTTGGAGTAGACCAATATCCTTCACAAGGATTTTGGAAGAACCTAGAAAGAATCCAAACAACAAATGAAATGTCTGGTTTGGTGGTAGTAAGATAGATAAGGCTTCCCACAAGGTGTTTGTACTTGATTGCATCCTCAAATTAATTCCCTTCTTTTGATGTGAGTTTCAAATTCTGTTCCATTGGAGTAGAACTAAGATTGCAAACCTATCAAGGTGCCAATTCCCGTGGGAGCAAGGACAATTGTTGAACAATGTATATATACACATGAATAAATATAGGACATGGCACATGTTACCTATGCAAGTGTTGTCGATAGTCTGATGTATGCAATCATCTGCACTCGATCAAACATTGCTCGTGCAGTAGAAGTATTGAGTAGATACATGTTGACACCTGGGAAAGAGCACTGGAGAACTATCAAGAGAGTGTTTGGGTATTTGTGTGGCATAAAATATTATGCTATATGCTACCAAGGGAAGCCTGAAGTTTATAGTGAATTAAATGTACATGGCTTTGTCAAGGCCAACTGGGTTGGGGATATAGATTGAATAAGGCCGATCACTGGATACGTGTTCAAGATGTTTGGTGGAGAAATCAGATGGATGAGTAAGTGACAAGTGATCGTAGCATTGTCCGCAATAGAAGTTGAATACATGGTAGCCACTCATGGAAGCAAATAAGTAGTATGGTTGAAAAGGCTATGTTTAGGGATCAGGTTTGAGAAGAGAACTATGAATATAAAATGAAATAGTCAAAGAACAATATTTCTAGTAAAGAACCCATCTTACCATTCTAGGATGAATCATATTGATGTACAATACCATTTCGTGAGAGAAATGGTGGAAATAAATAAGGTGTTGTTGGAGGAAGTAGGCATGTTGAAAAATATAGCAGACTCATTAACCAAGTTTGTCTGTATTGTGAAGTTCTCTTGGTGTAGAGAGGCAATGGGAATTATTTCCCTAGGTCTATGAACAAAATTTCATAAATCTTCCATTTCAGCAAAGAAGCCAACAAGTGGGAGAATGTTAGGATGTTATATTCTTTGCAGTGAAATTCGATTCAATGGTCAATTCGAGGATCGAAGTGATCAACTAGGGAAGTTAGAAATCGGAGTGGTCAATAGCAATTCGAGAGGTCAATCGACAAAAGGTCGTTAGGAGGTCAACTAGAAACCAACTGGAGGTCGACTGGTAATCTGATTGGTAGTCGACTGTAACATAATCCCGATATTCGTGAGATTTGTAGAAAATTATTTGCGTGGATTTGTAACCATTTTTGGGAACCATGATTTATAGTTTTGCATGTTGTAAAGCATATAAGCAAGGCATTTTGTAATACTGAAAAAGTTGATTGTTAGATCAATCTTTAGAGGTTGTTGGTCATGTAGATGTAAGCCAAATTGGTTGCAGGATTGTTCTTGTGTGATGCAAGAGAGTATGATGGTGATTGTGTCTTAGATGTAGACCATGGTTAGTCAAGTAAATTTTATTCATCTACAAATAAGATGACAATAGAGAAAGAAGCTCAAGGAATGATGGTTTTCTCATTTGGGTTTCCAGGGTAAAATATCTGTGTACTCTGTGATTTTTTTTGTCAATCATTTTCTTGCTTAAATCTGTCTTCTTCTTTCCTAGAAGGTTTAGTGTGGAAGTCTATTTCCTAACATGACTGACCACAACTTTTCTTTTTAATGATGTAATTGTTTTTGTAATTTTTTCAGAAAAGAAATAGAATGTTGATATACATAACTATTTATGTAATTTTTTGTGACAAGAAACAACTTGTTCTTGTCATATAAAAAAGGAAAGTATGGAGAGTGTTTTTTTCTAAGACTACTGAGCACCTTTTTGAATGTCAAGTGGCATATGACTATGTAATTTTGCTTACTATAAACAAACTTCCAATTTTTTTTCTTTGGAAAAAAAATGACATTAAAGGGAGCATCATTATTTTTGTTAGTGTTATGTCATCTTCTTCAATGCTTGCTCTACAAAGCATCATATTAGAGACGAAAAATATGATGCAAAAAAAAAAATCACGCATCCCTTTAGCATCATGTTCCATCGCATATTATTGCAAAAAAACCTTATACAATCACCTTTGCATAAAGTTAGTGTTAGAAGCATGTATTTTTAGTCATCTTAGCACCATAGTGCATCGATATGAGCATCGGTATTTTAGATGGGGCATCGTTTGTGTATCGCACCAACGTCTTGGAAATGTCAAATTACAAAACAATTTAGTCATTTTACATCATATTTGCATCTTATTAGTGTCATTTTACATCTCTATTGTATCATGTTAGTGTCATGTGTGCACCATTAATATTCATTTTTGTGTCTTATTAACATCATTTTTCATCACTTATGCATCGTGTTAGTGTTAGGTACATGTTGTTAATATTCATTTTATGTCGCATTAGCACGTTTTTGTCCTTTTAGTATATTCATTTACGTAAAGTTAACATCAAAACTACATTGTTTTAGCTTATTAATCATTTAAGTATTTTAATTAATTTCATTATTGTTGATTATTTAATTCAATTAACTATTATTATTATTATTTTCATAATAATAATAGTAATAGTAGTAGTAGTAATAATAATAATAATAATAATAATAATAATAATAATAAATGAACCATATATGCTAGGAAGCGCTCTGAGACGATTTAGGGTTTCGTCTGTGTTCGCCTTAGCTGCCTTCCATGGCCGCTCTAGGAGGAGGGGAGCCGCCACCCCATCCGTCTCCTGCTTCTTCTTTTCTCAAGCTTCTAGCCGCCTGTGGTAAGAAGCTCCCCCCTGCGGAACCCCCTAGCTTCATCAAGAAGCTCGATTCAATACCTGAGATTGATCTTCCCCCAGACCACCCAATGAGGGTTGTATTTTCCTTGTCAGAAGGAGGACTGGTAGGAAAATTCATGGGGCTCTGGCCTTCAACTCGAACCATGGACAACTGGATCCAAAGGAATTGGAGATCGCTGATAAAAAACAGTGTAACCTGCTATGCGGTGGGAAGATGATTCTTTATCTTTGAATTCATTTCTTAGGAAGATAGTGATCTCATCTTCAGGAATGGGTCGTACTTCATGGGCACTCAAGGGATTTATCTGAACTGCTGGACTCCAAGATTCGATACAGCTCTAGAAGTCCCCAAGGACGTTCCAGTCTGGGTCAGGCTACCCAATCTTCCAATCCACTGCTGGAACCCCTCTTCGCTTCAAGTGATCGGGAATGGGTTAGGACAATACATCGACCGAGTGGACCCTAGAGACCAATACTCATGCACAAGAATCTGCGTGGAAGTCGATCTGGAGGAGGGACTACCTAAAGCGATCGAACTCAAGGTCAGAGACTGGCAGCATTACCAGAAGCTGGACTATGAACAACTCATGTTCAAATGTAGGGGATGTCATGAATACAGGCATTTCCAGAGGAACTACCCTAAAAATCCAAACATGGAAAAAGAAGGGGGAGAAGGCTGGCAACAACTAAGAAAAGGAAGATCCAACTCCAAATCTAAAGGCCCAAGGAACAAAAAGACAACCCCCACTCAATCCAAGGACCCAGAAAATAAGTCAGACAAAAGGGAAGAGAACACCTTCATAATTCTGGCTCAAGGAATTGCAGAGAAAACAATAGAATAAAACACACGGGAAGAATCCCCAATGGAAGAAACACGTGAAAATCCAACCCCCGAAGTCAGAGAAATCCACTTGGCGACATAAGAAGAAGAGAAATGAAAATCCCCCCCAATAAAGGATGCAAGACCAGACATAGAGGAAGGTGAGGTCTCGTCAGATAACGATTACGAAGGCGCAAGTGATGCCCTAGTCACACTAAAGAAAACATGAAGAGGTAGGAAATCTAAGAAAGAAGAAAGAGACAAAGAAACCTACAAAGACGTCCTAAAGGGTTCGCAACCAACAATCAGACAACTGATAAATTTCATACAGACAAGGAAGCATTCCAAGGCCTCCCAAGGAGGCCGGTCATCCCCCCAAGGTAATTTATGAATCTAACTTCCTGGAATTGTCGGGGATTCGATAGTAAAAGGAAAGAAGAAGCACTTAAGGACAACATAAGAGCCTCAAAATCAGATATCCTACTCCCCCATGAGACCAAGATGGACAACCAAGACTTACTCAAAGCAACAACTAACATATGGAGAATAAGCCAAGGAGGATCAAAAAGCGCAAGAGGTGCCTTAGGCTGGTTAAGCACCCTGTGGAATACTATGACGTTCGATCTAATCAACTCTGATACGAGCATGCACTGGATCCACACCAGACTCCTTCACAAGGCAATGGGCTGACTGGTAAGTCTCTTCAATATCTATGTACCACACCTATTAATGGAAAAAAGATAGTGTTGGGAGACCCTAAAAGACTATTTATTGCAAAATGATCTAGACAATATCATTATTGGGGGGGATCTAAATGTGAACCTAGCTTTAGATGAAAAAAAGGGGGCTCCATTATGTGAGACCCAACAGGAGAGTGGGTGGAAGATCTAATTTCAGACTGGGACCTAAAATATATCAAGCCTACTAAAGGCAAGTACACGTGGACAAATTAGAGGATAGGACCAGGGCATATAGTAGCCAGATTGGATAGATTCCTCGTCCAAAGATCCTTCTTGCTTCTGGGACTCACTCCCACCTCTGCGATCCTCCCCCACAGTGTGTCAGATCATAAGCACATCCTCTTAGAAATTTTGTGTGACAAAAGCCAGGGGCCCATACCTTTCAGATTTAGCCCAACCTGGCCCCAAGACAAAGACTTCCTAAAGCTAGTGTCCAAAGTATGGAAAGGCACAGTAAGAGGCTTGACCTTCTTTGTGTGGGAAGAAAAACTAAGGATATTAAAGACAATGCTAAAAATTTGGGCAAAAGGTCAGGAAAATCCAATAAAATCCCGTCAAGAAGCCCAAAAGTAGCTAGGGAACCACCAACTAGAAATGGAAAATCATGAGATCACCCAAGAATGCTTGCAACAAGAAGATCATCTACAAAGACAATGACATAAGGATTGCCATGAGGAAGAAAATTACTGGAGACAAAAATCCAGAAGTCTTTGGTTGGAAGCAGGAGATAGAAACACGAGCTACTTTCACAAGCAAGCTGAGGCAAGGAAGCAATTTAAAACAGTGACAGAAATTCAAGTTCAAAATCAAACAATCACCGATCCGGAAGGCATTAAAGTAGCGGCAAATGAAGCCTTCGAATAACTCTATACTGAAACACAAAGGACTGATATAGACCCCAAAGAGTACCCTCTCTCCCTTATCCCAAAACTCATCAAGGACGACATCAACAACAACCTAACCAAGGAAGTTACTCAACAAGAAATAAAGGCGACACTGGATCAAATGAATCCTAACAAAGCCCCAAGCCCGGATGGCTTCACAGCAAGATTCTATCAGCAGAGTTGGGATATAATAAAATCAGATCTAACAAAGATGATCCAGAAATCCCAAACTTGCAACAAACTAGGAGGTGGAATGAATTCGGCCTTCCTAGCGTTGATTCCAAAAGAAAAAGGAGTGATCAGCTTCGGTAGATTTCGGCCAATCTCCCTCTGCAATACAAGCTACAAAATCCACACAAAAATAATAGCCAACATAATTAAAACAATTCTCCCTATAATCATCCCCGAAAACCAAGGAGGATTCATCAAAGACAGACACATAGTAGACAACATCATCCTAGTGCAAGAGGCCCTGCACTCAAGCATCCAGAGAAAAGACAAAGGTATGATAATAAAACTTGACCTTGCCAATGCTTTTGATAGAGTAAGACATAATTTTTTATTTAAAGTCATGGGAAATTTTGGGTTCACCGCAGTTTTTGTAAATTGGATCAAAGCGTGTATCGGGTCACCGTGGATAGCCCCTCTTGTGAATGGAAGGGTAACTAAGTTCTTTCAAGCTTCCATAGGACTCAGACAAGGTTGCCCCCTCTCTCCCCTTCTCTATGCAATTCAAGCCTCAGTTTTGAGCTTCCAATTGGAGCACTGCCATAATCACAACAATCTCCATGGGCTGAGAATAACGCCAGGAGTAAAGGACATAAACAATGCCCAGTTCACGGACGACACTTTGCTATTGGGAGGAGTGATATTACACACAGCAAGGAAATTCAAGAATGAATTAGCTGCTTACACAGAAATCTTAGGAAGTGTCATAAGCCCTACCAAAAGCAAGATCTATGGTTGGAATATAATTCCAAATGAAATGCTAGAGATCACCAGGATACTGGGAATGGAAGGCTGTACCAAATGGGATGCCTTCAAATATCTAGGAGTCCCAATATTCAACTCCGCCCCAAGATCCTCACACTGGAATTTGCTGATTGAAAAGATAAAGAACAAGATAACTTCCTGGGGAGCGAACTGGTTATACCTGGTAGGTAAAGTGGTCCTAATCAAGGCAGTCTTGGCAAGCATTCCAATCTACCAAAGCTCTTTTCTTCTGGCCCTTGTCTCCATAATACAAAAAATTGAAGCAATGTTCAGAAGGTTCCTTTGGGAAGGGGGAAAACAGTCAGGGAGAAAGCTGCACCTAATAAGCTAGGAAAAAATCTCTAAACCTATCCTGGAAGGCAGTCTCAACTTCAAAAACACATATGTTCAAAATATGGCGCTTGGGGCAAATATGCTTTGGAACCTAACCATTGGTAAGCCAACGTGGAGTAAAAAAACACTATGGAAAAAGTACTTTAGGGGTCCAAGGGAAAGATGTATAGAGCTTCCATGTTTAGAGAAAAGAGGATCCCCAATCTTCTCTCTCTGTCAAAAGACTTTGCCCCATTTCAGACCTCATCTCACTTGGGTGCCAAGCAATGGGAAAAAAATCAATATTTGACAGGACTCAATCATGGGAGATCCTCCCCTTGGGTTGAGACATGATCTCGATCGACTCAAAGAGTGGATGGTCACTCAAAATTTAAACACTCTTTGGGACATCTCAACTTGGGGGAACGATGAGCAGAAGATGTGGCTAGGGTGGGGAGTTGCTAACAACCCCCCTGAATTAGAAGAGGATTGGAACACCCTGAAGCTCTGCCTCCAAGGGAAATCCCCCCTCAAAAAAAGAGGAAAAGACAAACAAGGCTGGGGAACGAGCTCAGGGACATACACCACTGCAGCAGGGTATCAGCTCACAAATGCCTACTCCAATGTCCCTCAAAATCCAGCAATTTGGAAAGCAATTTGGACTTCCAAGTCCATCCCAAAGATTGACATGTTTATTTGGACTCTGGCTCATAGAAGCATTCTAACAGGAGAAAACCTTAGAATAAGGGGGTGCGAAGGCCCCAATAGATGTTCGCTCTATCTTCAAGTAGAAGAAACCACAGACCATCTTCTACTTAACTTGCTTATTCCAAATAAGTCTGGCAGTTGGCTCTGGGGCTGCAAAGTTCCGTAATCATACCCCAAGATACAAGTAACCTTCTTCAAAATTGGGATTCCATCTACCCTTTCCAGACTGAGAAAAAATGCCAAATCTCTGCTCTGTGGAGAGTCCTCCCCAAATTCATCCTCTGGAAATATGGCTGGAGCGAAACAATAGACTCTTCACGGAACTCAAAAGAAGTCCAGCCCAAGCTGCAACCAAGATACAGGCCTACTTTGGTGAAAGCGCTCCCCACTTCTGCCAAACAAAGAATTCTAGAGGGCTAGAGTTGGAAGAGGAACAATGGTTGGCTCTGTTTAAAATTCAAGACCAGGGGGGAAAAAAGGACAACAACTCTGGCCTTGAAGCCCGAGAAATACGAAATGAGAAACAAGAGTTTGAAGATTGGAAGACAAAGGAAAAGAAACATATTTTGTCCTTTGATGGGTCCTCCAAAGGGAACCCATGCTTGGCAGGTGGAGGAGGGATTCTAGAAAGCCCCACTGGTTCAATAAAACTAAGCTTCGCATGGGGGCTCGGAACTGAAACTAACAATAGAGTAGAAGCTCTAGCCCTCTGGCAAGGGCTTATTCAAGAAATCAGTCATAGCGTTCAAGATCTGGTAATAATTGGTGACTCCTGGATAGTAATCAAAGCCTTAATCCACCAAAGCAAACTAAAAAATGCAAAACTCAATAACCTCCTGGAGAAAATCCAACTCCTCCTTGGGAATTTTTGGTCTTATAATCTTTACCATGTTTTACGAAACCTAAACGAGAAAGCAGACACCGAGGCCAATAAAGACGCCCTCTTGTGCTGGAACTAAGAAACTTAATGGAACAACGTCCACAGTGGACCTGCCCTGACTCTAGGGAGAAACCCCATAAGAGAATTAAAGTCATGAGCTAGAAAGGGAAAGGCAGCATGGAAGAAGGATTTGTCCAAATCCAAAGCGCGATAGGACTAAGGCACTACATGATAACGCAAGTGGACAAAAGGTATAGCCCAGAGCATCATTTGGTCGTTGATTTTCATTGGGGAGGAGACAGAGCAACAAGTCACCCATACCCCTCAGATCACGTGAATCGTTTAGGGGATTCAATTTGGGATGAGGTTGTGCTTAAATCAGGGAGAGGAACTCAGTCCCTCATACCAATCTCACGCAGAGACAGTCAAGAAGGAATTCGGCCCAACTACGAGAAGATCGAGCACAACAATAGGTCACAAGGAGAAGAGAAGAAGTAGCCAAATATGGAATCCATCTTGGGAAGCAAACCAAGCACATAAGAAAGGTTGAACGCAATGGACCTTGCTCTGGAAAATTTAAAGCAAATGCTGAACTACCAGTTGGACTTTCTTCAAAATCTGAACATAGACGCAGGAAGAAGACTGGAGACGTTGGAAGGGGACATTACCACCACAAAATTTGAGATCAATGAGGAGCTCAGAAAACTTCATAAAGAACTCAAGAACCCCAAGAAATAATTTGAGGCCATAATTGCCCAGCTGGAGGAAAAAATGGCTTAGCTAAACAGTGAATGGAAACAAGATCTAGAGAAGTAATACAGTTTTCAAGTCACGAAAGTGAGTTCTGCAATTTCTCAGCAAGAATGACATTTTGTATAGAAGCCTCCGCTGTAAATAAATTTGTAAAACTTCCCACCCCTGGAAGGTTAGTATAGCCTCCAGGATTGTATTCGACTAGTAGATTGTGGCTCACCATAGTTGTAACAGAACCAGTGGCTTTGCCACTGTCTCTCATAATCAAATCCCATTAATCGTTCTTGTCATAATAATAATAATAATAATAATTAATATTATTAATTATTAATGTAATTGTCACCCGGATGGGGTGGTAACAAGTGGGACTCGAACGTGCCATTCACCCACCACTTCACAAAGAAATGAAGGCTCATTAACCCAGAGCAAGTGTTGAGTATGGGTGTCAGCATGAGGTAAGAGCGAGGATGTAGGGGGGAGGTTGGATCTCCCTATAATTAAATGCAATCATCATGAGGGTCATGGGTGAGAGTCTAGGTATGGAAGTGAATGAATAACTCCACACTTATGTGATTGTATTAACATGAAATTCAATAAATATACAAATATTGACCGATCGTATTCCCTAATAGGTGACTCTTCCTATCACCTATGACTCTTCATATTTACAATTTATGTTACAAGTAACACAATCCCAAGGATTACATTTCAACATTCCCCCCCTTAATCCGAAGGGGTGTTTGTGAGTCCAAGCATCATTCTAAACTTTTCAAAATTTCCTCTTCTAAGCGCTTTAGTGAAGATGTCCACAATTTGCTTATTTGTGGAACAATGTAACAATGTATCAAGTGAATAGTTTAGGCCTCTACATGATATTGAATCAAGTGATACTTTGTATTGATGTGCTTAGTTCAATCATGAAATCTAGGATTCTTGGATAACTTGATTGAAAAAGTATTGTCAACTAGGAGAGGAGTAGAATTCACTTGTTTCTCCTACAGATATTCAAGTATTTTTCTGAGCCACACAATCTCCTTTTGTGCTTCTGTAGTTGTCACATATTCTTCCTGTGTTGTGGAATCTGTTGAAACTGACTGTTTTTGTGATCTCTAGGAGATGGTTGTTGATCCAAGACTCATGAGATATCCTGAAGTTGACACTCCATTTTTTTTTATCCCCAACAAAGACTGAATCAAAATATTTGATCAGGTTTAAGTCATCTACCTTAGAGTACCTGATTCCAAAATCCTGAGTTCCCTTCAAGTATTTTAGAACTCTTTTTGCAGTAGACCAATTTCCTTCACAAGGCTTTTGCATGAACCTAGAAAGAATCCCAACAAAAAATGAAATGTATGGTCTGGTGGTAGTAATGTAGATAAGACTTCTCACAAGTTTTCTGTACTTGGTTTCATCATTAAATTCATTCCCTTATTTTGATGTGAGTTTCAAATTCTATTACATTGGAGTAGAAACAAGATTGCAAACTTGTCAAGGTGCCAATTCTTGTGGGAGAAAGGTTAATTGTTGAATAGTATCCAATGACATAGGAAGAAACAGAGGACATGGCATATGTTCCCTAAGAAAGAGTTGTTGGTAGTATGATGTACGCAATAGTCGGCACTCGACCAAAAATTTCTCATGCAGTAGGAGTATTGAGCATATACATGTCGACACTTGGGGAAGAGCATTGGAAAATTGTCAAGAGAGTGATTGGGTATTTGTGTGGCACAAAATATTATGTTATACACTACCAAGGGAAGCCTGAAGTCGATAGTGAAGTAAATGTACATGGCTTTGTCTATGTCAACTGGGCTAGAGATCTGGATTGACGAAGGTCAACCAATGGATATGTGTTTAAGATGTTCGGTGGAGCAATCAACTTGATGAGTAAGCAACATGAGATCATAACATGGTCAACAATAGAAGTTGAATACATGGCAACCACTCATGGAAGCAAAGAAGTAGTATGACTACAAAGTCCGTGCTCAGGGATTGGGTGTGATAAGAAAGTTATGAATATAAAATGTGAAATTCAAAGCGCAATATTTCTATCAAAGAACCCATTTTACCATTCGAGGATAAATCATATTGATATACAATACCATTTTGTGAGAGACATGGTGGAAAGCAACAAGGTGTTGTTGGATAAAGTAGACATGTTGGAAAATATAACATACTCATTGATGAAGTTTGTGAGTGTTGTGAAGTTCTCTTGGTGAAAAGAGGTAATGGAAATTGCTACCATAGGTCTATGAATGAAAGTTCAGGAAGCTCCCATTTCATCAAAGAATACAACAAGTGGGAGAATGTTAGGTTGTTATATTATTTGTAGTGAAATTCGAGTCTAGTCTCAAGTCGAGTGTCGAAGTGATCGACCGGGGAAGTCGGATGTCAAAGTGATCAAAAGCAAGTCGAGATGTTAGCAGACAAGAAGTCGTCAGAAGTTCGAGTGGCAACCGATTGAAGACTAACTAGAGGTCAACTAGTAATTTGAATGGTAGTCAACTATAATATAATCCTTATATTTGTGATATTTGTATCCAATGATCTGTGTTGATCTGTAACCATTTTCGGGAACCATGATTTAGGGTTTTATATGTTGTAAATCCTATAAATAAAGCATGTTGTAATACTAAAAATTTAATCATTAGATAAATCTTTAGAGGTGTTGGTCTCTAAAGATGTTCTAAAAACAACCTTAGTTTAACATTAATTTATCAACCCAAGGATTCGTCTTTTATTTCAAGAATATTAGCAAAGTCTATGCAGATAGCTCATAGAGGTTAAAATCACATAGTTAAAGAAAATCTGAGTTTATCAACAATCAAGTTCTTCACACATTCATTAAACTTATGAAACTAAGATTTTACTGAACATGATTGAAATTTGATCTATAATGTACTTAAAAGCATGAATTGAATTGCTGAATTGATCTAATTAAGAAACATGAATTAAATCTATGGAAAAGCTTAATAAATTGATCTATTGACGACTATCTAATCTGCTTGGAAAGAAATAACTGAGTACTGTAAATTGAGAAAAGAACAGTGAATGAAAGGAACAACAAATGTTAATTTAGCGAAAAGGAACAACAAATACTAAACTAAGCGAAAGGGACAACAAATGCTAATTTAGGTGAAAAGGAACAACAAATACTAAACTAAGTGAAAGGGACAGTAAATGTTAATTTAGGCGAAAAGGAACAACACGTGTGAAAATGAGAGGAACTCTCAAGTAGTAAACTACAACAAATGGAATCTGGAACAACAATCGGTAACATTCAAAATGAAGCATCTATCTTTTGCAAGCAAACGGCATGAAAGTATTAACAAACTTATGCATTTATCTTAATTACTACAAAGGATATTTAAACCATAAAACAAAAATCAAACTGATACAATTATAGATTGAGACAGTAACTCCTTTAGACTGGGTCCTCAGTCCTCAGAAGTACTACTGCTAGAAACCCAGTATGCGAAAATGATGAAAACGTCAAAGCCTTTATTAATACCATAACTAATCCAACATTTACAAAAACTGTTTGTGCAGAGCAATTCTGAGTTCTAAATGCTTGGATAAAATTCTTAGATGATCCTTTTCAAGATCCACTACCCTTTATATATTACAAAATATGGGTAAATTAATCTATCCTGAGGATCAAGAGATCCTCAGGATCGCTATTACTATTTATGAAGTTTACAAAATAGAGGACCAATCTCTCCTGAAACTGCTTTGTGCCTAATATCTTTAACCTCCAATAGCTTACGTATCTCCAAAATCTCTTTAGCTATCATGGGTTCAACAATATTTACCCATTCCTATAACAAAATCAAACAATTCCAACCATATTTTAGAATTTATAAAATACAACTCAATAATATTTCTAGGAGACATTTTAATCATTTTCTATCCTATTTTATTCCTAAGTAATAGAAAAGTCAATTGAGATTATATCATAAATCATGAGAATGAGGGGAATATTTGTACCTTTTCATAACCCAACAAGAGGTTGTTGGTCATGTAGATGTAAGACAAATTGGTTGCACGGTTGTTATTGTGTAATGAAAGAGAGTGTGATGGTGATTGTGTCTTAGGTGTAGACCAAGGTTAGTCATGTAACTCTTTATTCATCGACGAATACGATGAAAAGAGAGAAAGAAGGTCAAGGAATGATGGTTTTCCCATTTGGGTTTTTAGGGTAAAATATTTGTGTACTCTGATTGTTTTGTCATTCATTTTTTTGTTTAAACACGTCTTCTTATTTCCTAGAATCTTTAGTGTGGAAGTTTTTTTTCTAATAGGATTGACCACAACTTTTCTTTTTAATGATGTAATTGTTTTTGTAAAGTTTTCAGAAAATATATAGAATGTTGATATACATAACTCTTTATGTAATTTTTTGGGACAAGAAACAACTTGTTGTTATTGTATGAAAAAGGAAAGTATGGAGAGTGTTTTGTTCTAAGCCTATTGAGCACCTTTTTGAATGTCCGGTGGCATATGACTATGTAATTTTGTGTACTATAAATAAAATTCCAATTTTGTTTCTTTGGAGAAAAAAAACATGACATTAAAGGGAGCATCATTATTTGTGTCAATGTTATGTCATCTTCTTCAATGTGTGCTCTACAAAGCGTCATATTAGAGAGGAAAAATATGATGCAAAACAAATTCCATGCATCTCGTTAGCATTGTGTTCCATCACATATTATAGCAAAAAAACACTTATACAATCACCTTTACATCAATTTTGCGTTAGAAGCATGTATTTTGAGTTGTTTCAACACCATAGTGCATCAATATGAGCATCGATATTTCAAATGGGGCGTCGTTTGTGGATTGCACAAATGTCATGGTAACGTCGAATTACAAAACTTTTTAGCCTTTTTACATCATATTTACATCTTATTACTATCATATTTACATCTTTATTATGTCATGTCAGTGTCACATATTCATTATTAATATTCATTTTTGTGTCATATCAACATCATTTTACATCACTTGTGCATCGTGTTAGTGTTAGTGATTCATTTTGCGTCGCATTAGCGCCTTTTTGGCCTTGTAGTATATTAATTTATGTAAAGGTAACATCAAAACTACATTGTTTTAGCTTATTAATCATTTAAATATTTTAATTAATTTCATTATTATTGATTATTTAATTCAATTAATCATTGTTTTTATTTGCATAATAATAATAATATTAGTAAGTATAATAATAATAATAATAATAATTAATATTATTAATTATTAATGTAATTGTCACCCAGATGGGTGTTAACAATTGGGACTCGAACATGTCGTTTTCCCACCACTTCGCAAAGAAATGAGGGCTCATTAAGACCAGAGCAAGTGTTGAGTACGGGTGTCATCACGAGGCGAGAGCGTCGATGTAGGGGGAAGGTTGGATCTCCCTCTAAAAAAATGCAATCATGATGAGGGTAATGTGTGATAGGATAGGTATAGTAGTGAATGGGTAACTCCACACTTATCTGATTGTATTAACATGAAACAAAATAAATATACAAGCAATTACCGATGGTATTCCCTAACGGGTGACTCTTCCTATCACCTATGACTCTTTATATTTACAATTTATTTTAAAATTATCACAATCCCAAGGATTATGTATCAAAATTTCCCCCCTGAATCCAAAGAGGTGTTTGTGAGTCCAAGCATCATTCTAAACTTTTCAAAATTTTCTCTTCCAAGCACTTTGGTGAAGATGTACACAATTTTCTTATTTGTGGAGCAATGCAACAATGTATCAAGTGAATAGTTTTGGCCTCTACATTATATCGAATTAGGTGATACTTTGTATTGATGTGCTCAGTTCAATCATGGAATCTGGGATTCTTGGCCAACTTAATTGCATAGCTATTGTCAACTAGACGAGAAGAATTTAACTGGGAGATTTCTATAGATTGGCTACAATAATGGATCCCCTAGGAGGAGATGAGATTGAGAGAAGAATTTACTGAAGAATGGAAGGGTTATACAAAGGTTATAAAAGACAACAATGTTAAAATTCGAGAAGATGATGATTGGTTGATTTGGTCTTTAAACCCCTTTGGAACATATGTGCCTAAATTAAGCTATAGAGCAGTCATTGAGGAAGGTCTAAAGGGATAATAGGTTTGGTGGTGGATATTTATCGAGAAACTAAGGTATCCCTCTAAAACTAAAATTTTCATGTTGTTGATCTTAAACGAGAGGGCTCCTACATGGCAGGTGCTTTGAGAAAATAACTTTATGGTCCAATTTAGTGTAGATTATGGAAACAAGCAAATGAAACCATAAAACATCTAATTGTCTTATGTTCCTTTACTAAATAGGTTTGGAAAGAAGTGGAGGGCATGAATGGGATGAAAAATGTATGGGAAGGAGGAGAGATAGAACAAGCCTTAATATCTAGGTACTCTAGAAAGGATATAAAGAAGATCAAAGCTCTTCCCCTCAACATAGTTTAGGGAGTATGGATTGCTAAGAAACTAATCTTATTTGAAGGAAAGGAGACTCTCCCTCTCAAAAGTGCAATTCAATCTCTCAACATCGCAAGCGCTTACCCGCGGGTGGAGGAAAAACATTTCAGGCATGAACTCATAGAAGAGGTACTAAATAAGAATATCCCATGGGAATACTTTGATGAAAATTTGCAAAGAAATATTCCCAAAGGAAGTGCAGAAAGAATCCTATGTCTCTCTCCATACACTATATATCCTTCAGAACGAGTATTGGATAGGAATCTAACAATTTCTATGAATTGATGGCACTAAAATTACTTCTTTAGGTAGCCTAAGAACACGGGGTCCAACAAATACAAATTTTTGGTTACTCTCTCTTGGTCATAAAATGGATAAAAAAGGAAGCTTAAATTAGAAGTTTCACCTTACAACCCATTTATGATGATAAACAAATGCAGTTCACAACTTTATCACATATCTCTTTGTCTCACATATATAGGGATAAGAAAAACATAGTGGATGGCGTTTCAAAAAATGGATTGGATTTACATCTGGATATGTGGATCACTTCCATTCTGTAGTATGGTCACACTACAAATTTTACACATGCACATTGGATATGAATAAATAATGTTAATTACAATGATAGAAGACTTGTTGGGTTGTTATATTCTTTGTAGTGAAAGTCGAGTTGATGGTCAAGTCGAGGGTCGAAGTGATTGACTGGGGAAGTTGGAAGTCAAAGTGATTTACAAAAATTCGAGAGGTCAGTCGACAAGAGGTCGAGTGGAAATTGACTAAATACCAAATTGAGGTCGACTAGTAGTCATATAACAGAATCACGATATTCGTGGGATTTGCAACCAATGATCTGCATGAATTTGTAACCATTTCTAAGCACCACGATTTAGGGTTTTTCATGTTGTAAAGCCTATAAATAATGTGTGTTGTAATACTGAAAAATTTAATTGTTAATTAATCATTAGATCAATCTTTAGAGGTTGTTGGTCATGTAGATGTAAGTTGAATTAGTTGTAGGGTTGTTCTTGTGTATTGCAAGAGAGTATGATGGTGATTGTGTCTTAGGTGTAGACCAGGGTTATTCATGTCACTCTTTATTCATCTACAAATAATATGACATGAGAGCAATAAGATCAAGGAATGTTGGTTTTCCCATTTGCATTTCCACGAGAAAATCTCTGTGTACTCTGTGATTGTTTTGTCATTCATTTTCTTGTTTAAATTTGTCTTCTTCTTTCCCATAAGGTTTAGTGTGGAAGTCTCTTTCTTAACATGTGGTATTAGAGATTAAGTTTGTAGATCTTGGATCTAAGCTAAACCCTATGTATAGTGAGAGTTGTAAGTCATGAATATTTGAATTTGTGCTTGAAAGAATGGCACACAGTTAAAGGATAGAGATCAAAAAATTTAATGGCTAGAATTTTTAGCTTTGGAAGATTAAAATTGAATATATCCTTGTAAATTGAGAACAATGGGAAACCATCTATCCAAGTACCATTCCGACAGGTACGTCAAAGGAAGAATGGGAGAAAATTGAGAGAAGGGAAAGGAATATGATTTGAATTTGTCTTGCAGATTGAGTGTTGATGAATGTCTTGGGTGAAGACTAGGATAAGAAATCGTGGGACAAGTTGGGAAGCTTGTACCAATCAAAATCCCTAGTAAATAAGTTGTTCCTTAGAAATAAATTGTATCTTTTGAGGATGAGTGATGGGATCTCGGTAACTAAACATTTGAATCCATTCAATATTCTAATAATCCAGTTATCATCTATATATATTAGAATTACTAACGAAGAGAAATCTATTATTCTATTATGTTCTTTTCGAGACTCTTGGGATAGCTTAGTCATGGATATAGGGGGTAATTCAACCACATTAGTGCTAGAAGATGTGGTTGCATCTCTATTATCGAAAGGACTACTCTGAATAAAGGAGCCGATGTGTATTTGGCATTGACCAGTACATATTCAAATCAATATGTTTGGTTGATAGACTTAGGAGTGTCCTTTGATATGACACGTCACAGAGAACAATTTTGCAAATATGAGAGATATGAAGGAGGAGATGTGTTATCAGGGGACAACTCAATAGCCAAAATTGTTGGACGAGAGAGAGTCCAAATGATACTATAGGATGGGAAGAGTAGAACCCTTTCAGGTGTGCTACATATTCTGGGTTTGGTAAGAAACTTGATACTTTTCAACAAGATGAGTGATGCAGGTGTGCACACTCTATTTCAGAATGATACATGCAAAATGGTCAAGGGTGTGATGGTATTAATGAAAGGAGTTCAGATTGGAACCATATGCAAAATGTTAGGGAATGTCGACTCGACTAGATGCAACAACATTGTTGTTCCTGAAGTCAACTCGAACCAACTCATCTAGGGCTGGGTCGATTCAAACCGATTCACCAATACTTTGTCAAGTTGACCCGACCATTTTATGGCACCAGAGGATGGGACACATTGGAGAAAAAGGACTTCTAACAATGAAAAACAAAGGTATGGTTGAAGGTTTTTATGATTGTAATTTGGAAGTCAACTTTTGTGAACATTACATATATGGAAAAAAAAATCGAGTTAGGTTCTCATCTGGAGAGAGAAGGGAAATGGGGGGTTCTAGAATTGATCCATAGTGATGTATTTTGGCCTGTAACAATCCCCTCACTTGTAGGATCATTGTATTATGTCTCCTTCATAGATGATTTCTCCATTTGGACATGGATATAATTCGAGGGGAAGAAATAAGAGGTATTTGAGAAATTCAAAGAGTTTAAATCTCTTGTAGAAAACTAGATAAATAAGAAGATCAAGGTGTTGAGAACTTACAATGGTGGTGAATTCTATGGAAATTATTTTGAGCAGTTTTGTAAGCAGTGTGGCATAGGACAAAAAAATACCACACCATACATCCCACAAAAAAATGGATTCACTAAGAGAATGAACAAAACATTGATGGACAAGGCAAGGTGCATGTTTAGTGGTGTTTGGCTCACACAAGAATTATGGGTAGAGATGGTCAACACTACAAAATATCTGGTAAATATTTCTCTTTCATTGGTACTAGTTGAATCGACTTCACATGAGGTATGGTTTGGTAAGAATCCTTCACTTTCACATCCCAAAGTATTTGACTGTGATACATTTGTGTACGTTCCCAAGGAAAAGAGGAGCAAGTTGGACAAGAAGGAAGTCAAGAGTATTTTCATTGGGTACAAGGAAGGAATGAAAGTATAAAATCTTTGGGATCTTGCATCAAGGAAAATAGTTTACAGTCAAGATGTGATCTTTAGGGAATTTGGAGGCACATTCGAGCCTAAAGAAGTCTAATAGAGAAAGATCCAGAGAAGTTGAGTTTTGAATTGAGGAACGAAGAAGATGATTCAAATGAGTCAAATGAATTAGATGAAGAGGTTGAATAGCTGACCCCAGTTGTAAGGAGCTCTGAATGAGTAAGAAAACCAGTGGAAAGGTATAGTCCACTTGATTTTTGTTCAACATTTGTGTTAACTTCCATTGATGTGGATCCCAAGTCAGTTAGGGAGGAAATCGACCAAATAGATGATAAACTATGGAAGGATGCCATGGTTGAAGATATGGAATCCCTGCACAAGAATGAGATGTGGGATTTAGTAGAATTACCTAATGGAAGAAAGATCGTTGGTAGAAAGTGGGTGTTCAAGAAAAATATGAAAGCAACAGGTCAAGTCAAAAAATTCAAATCTCAACTCATAACGAAAGGATATTCCTAAGTTGAACGAGTCAACTTCGGTGAGATTTTTTCCCCTGTTGCAAAATTAATTTCCACTAGAGTTGTAATGTCTACGACTGAAAATTTTGATCTTGAAATCGAGAAAATGGATGTGAAGACAATGTTCCTACATGAGGATCTGGAAGAAGAAATCTACATGAAACATGATGAAGGATTTGAAGTAAAGGATAGAAAGAGCTAGCGTGTAAGACGAAAATATCCCTTTATGGTCTAAAGCAATCGCCAAGGATGTGGTATCAAAATTTTGACACATACATCCTTAGTTTGGGATTTATGAGAAGTAAATATGATCATTGTGTATACTCCAAGGAAGAAGGTGGGAATTTCATATATGTAGATTTGTATGTCGACAACATGTTGCTAGTCGAAAACATCATGGACACAATAAAAGAGGTAAAGAAGTAGTTATCATCCAAATTCGACATGAAGGATCTTGGTGTAGCGACCTTCATTATGGGAATGGATATCAAGAGAGATTGGTAAGTTAGAAAGATTTGGTTGAACCAGAGGAAGTACATTGAAACGATATTGAATCATTTCAACAAGCAAGATTGCAAACCTATCAAGGTGCCAATTCCTATGGGAGCAAGGCTAACTGTTGAACAGTGTCCAAAGACACAAGAAGAAATAAAGGGCATGGAACATGTTCCCTATGCAAGTTTTGTTGGTAGTCAGATGTACGTAATGGTGTGCACTTGAACAAACATTTATCATGGAGTAGGAGTATTGAGCAGATACATGTCGACACTTGGGAAAGAGGACTGGACAATTGTCAAGAGAGTGTTTGGATATTTGTGGTCCAGGGGATCAAAATATGCTAAAAAATCAAAGCGCTCAGAATTGCTTCAAAATGAACTTGTGCATAGGACTCGTCCTCATGATCCCAACACAACTTGAATGGTTTCAAACAGACATCCTATGCGAGAGATATCACGTTTTGTCTATTTCCTCAAACATGCAAAATTTTTGTTGACTATATAGTCTTTACAGTCTGATGTGGCAGGGACGTACTAGTGACATGGTAGGGTTGTACTACTGACATGGAATGGTGTTGTACTAACACATGGAAAGTGGTGACGTGGTAGAGGTTGATGTGGCAGGTGATTAGCACATGAGTTGGACCAATCTGACTTCGACACGTGGAGATGTGATGGGCCAATGGTATGGTGCCACATGGTCTAGACATGGGCTGCCACGTGGCACCCCTCCATGGTACAAAAGTTTGGTTGTAGTTTGCGGGGGTCAAACCCATGACCTATGGGGAAAGTGGTAATGTGTTGGTGTAGGAGGGGCTACTAGCCTGCCTGCTATATGGTTCTTACCCATATACCTTTGCACAAATATTTAAATTTGAACTATGTTTCATACAGGTGCAAAAAGGGTCAGGGCTAAGCCGCAACCCTTGGTCTTGACTAAAAAATCCACTATACCTTAACCTTAAGCTTTGGAATCGGGGGTGCGATGGAACCAACGGTGCCATCCCGCGACCCATACCATGCGTCCATGCCACATGACCACAAAAAGCGTGGGAGGTTTCAATGGAATTGCGGGCTAGGTGTGGAAATCCAGGTCGGTGCCTGACCACATGGGGGGCCACACGACCACGTCCTCTGCAATTTTAGGTGCTTATCCCTCTAATTGTTCAACATAATACCTGTATTTGCAAGATGCACGTGGGTGATGGTTTTATGCACAAGAAACGCCCATAAGCTAGGTTGAGTTCACATAGGTGTGTTTTGGAGGAGCAGAGACAACAAAGAATTGGGAAAACTTCCAGGAAGTGATTCCAACTCAGTTTTTGGCCAAACCGGGTGCAGGAAGAGACTATATAGGGGTTTTTGGACGTTCTGGAGCCATTGAAGCCATCTATTTTTCATTCCGAGCATTTTAAATCACTGATTTTGACACTTTGAGCATTAATGAAAAATGATCCATTGGAAACTGGACCAGGAGATGTAGCCTAAGAGAGGGGTGAACTCCTTTATCATTTTGTTGTGTTAATGTGTTTACTTTGATGGTTGTTATGTCTGTTTATGTTGCTCGTGATTAATTAAAATCTCATTAAATTTTATGTGTTTGTAACTTGATCCTATTACCCAAGCACATACAAATTTCACTTGCAATTTTAAAGAGACTCAAGCCTTTTCATTTTTAGATCAATTTGTGTGGCACAAAATATTATGATATATTCTACCAAGGGAAGTTTGAAGTTGAAAGTGAAGTAAATGTACATATCTTTGTCAACGCTGATTGGGCTGGAGATCTGGATTGATGAAGGTTGACCGATGGATATGTGTTCAATATGTTCGATGGAGCAATCATATGGATGAGTAAGTGATGGGCGATCATAGCATTGTCGAAAACAAAATTTGAATACATGGAAACCACTCATGGAATAAAAGTAGTATGGTTGCAAGGATTGTGTTCAGGGATCTGGTTTGAGAAGAGAGCTATGAATGTAAAATGCAATAGTTAAAGCACAATATTTCTAGAAAAGAACACATATTACCATTCTAGGATGAAGTATATTGATGTACAATATCATTTTGTGAGATACATGGTGGAAAACAACAAGGGGTTGTTGGAGAAAGAAGAAATATTGGAAAAGATAGAAAACTCATTAACCAAGTTTGTGAGTGTTGTGAAGTTCTCTTGGTGCAAAGAGGGAATGGGCATTGTTTCCCTGGGTCTATGAAGAAAAGTTAAGGAAGCACCCATTTCAACAAAGAAGACAACAAGTGGGATAATGTTGGGTTGTTATATTCTTTGCAATGAAATTCGAGTCGATGGTCAAGTTGAGTGTTGAAGTGATCGACAGGGGAAGTCGAAATTCAAAGTGATTGACAACAAGTCGAGAAGTCATCCAACAAGAGGTCGTTAGGAGGTTGAGTGGAATCTCACTGAAGACCAACTGGTATTCTAACTAGCAGTCGACTCTAACACAATCCCGAGATTCACGATATTTGTAGCCAATGATTTGCATGGATCTATAATAATTTTTTGGCACCATGATTTATGGGTCTACATGTTATAAATCCTGTAAACAAGGCGTGTTGTAATACATAAAAAGTTGATCATTAGATCAATATTTAGAGGTTGTTGGTCATGTAGATGTAAGTCGAATCGGTTGCAGGGTTGTTCTTGTGTAATGCAAGAGAGTATGATGGTAATTGTGTCTTAGGTGTAGAACAAGGTTAGTTATGTAACTCTTTATTCATATATGAACAAGATGACAAGAGAGCAAGAAGATCAAGGAATGATGGTTTTCTGGATTGGGTTTCTAGGGTAAAATCTCTATGTACTATGTGATTGTTTTATCATTCATTTTATTCTTTAAATTTGTCTTCTTTTTTCCTAGAAGGTTTAGTGTGGAAGTCTATTTCCTGATAGGACTGACCACAACTTTTCTTTTTAATGATGTAACTATTTTTGTAATATTTTCAGAAAATAAATATAATGTTGATACTGTTGGAAGATTGGTTGTTGTCATTGATGTCAACCCTAGTCATGGGTTTTGGACCAGAATATTGATGAAGTTATTTGGACATGAAGGAAAATGAAAATGAAGATACAAAATCCATGGATGGATAGTATACATCATGCCCTTTCCGGTGGTATGTGGCACGTCACGTGGAT
>JASDQU010735987.1:382839-394344 GCA_032191745.1 Picea mariana | reverse complement strand
GTTACATTGTTTACAATACAATATACATATAGGAGCCAGCGGCATCCAAAACCCTAACCCAATGACCTGGATTAGTCCAAAACCCTAATTCCTTAACCGGAAATAGAAAACCATTGGCAAAAAACCATGTGCTGAAAAACCACCTAAATAAAATGTGGTATCGGAAATATGTCATTCCGGTAATATGTCATCCCGGAAATATGTCATCCTGGTAATATATTGTCCCAAAAATATGTCGTCCAAGTGCGAAAATGTTTTTCGGGGGTGCTGCCCCCGAACCCCCGCGTAGGCGGATCCGCCCCCCTGTGCGCCCGACGCAGATGCTTATACACATCTACTCGTGCAAAGAATATAACACATACCCAACAAATAAGAGTGCTTGATTTTGAATTCCATTTTCATTTGCACATAATAGTAAGTTCTTCCCAATTGATAAGCTCACACATTCCCCTATAACAGGTAAGCCTGTTCCAATTTTATCGATATCATGGCACCACGAAAGATGGCCAAAGCAGCTGATAAAGGTGCAAATCCGAATGTAGACATTTTGTTAGATACATCATCGAGAGACATTGACACTGTGAAATATTGAACCCAAGTGTTTGATATTCTAGAGAATGAGCTTATAAATTGTTCAGAGGATTTAGGCGATGAAGTGAGCGAAACTCATTCAACTAAAATCAGGGATATAGCTTAGTTAGAGCTACACAAAATAGATATTCGGCTGAGACTCATGCCGTATAAAGACATGATAGGTTGGGCCCTGGAAAATGTCTACATTCAAACCAAGAGCATTTGCAACTCTCAAAAGGTTGCAGTTGGATCTTTCTGACCTGAACATATACAAGCAATGTATAATCTATCCTCGGATTTTAAATATAATTTCAATACTGCATTCATGATGGAGTTTGAACAACAGGAGTGTATACAATATGATAAAATCTATCTGGACATAATCAAGACCTGGCCCCACTCATTTCCCGGTAGCATGGGTGTCAATTATGCACGAGGTGGCTGAGGGCTATTCTTTTAACTGAGATAAAATCTTATCAGATAACCTAGATAAAGAAACCATGTAGTACCAATTGGCGAAGTCAAAGGGGAAACTTACCCCTTTCTATATGTCTACATACATCATTGATGTTATTTTCTTTATGACCCCTTTCCCACTGATGAACTGGAGTTGGACCCCGACCAATGTTGAACCTATCCAATTTTATTACTCCAAGTTGTGGGAAGACAAGGCCATAGATTTCTTCTATGAAATATGACATTATGTAGTGGTGCCCATTCATATAGATTTATATGGTTGACCACCCCCTCGGATTTCAGATAGAATCATGGGAAACCTGGGCAAAATATAATATTGGTACATCGAAGAAAACTTTTCTTACATCAGGGTTTTCAGTGCTCAGTTCCCCACCCATGCTCTCCCAAATTTTTCACCAGACCAGCTAGTATGCCAAGAAGTGTCTTATCAAACAGTGACAGGGGGAATCAACAAAGAGATGAAAGCATCCCAGAAAAAAAGCATGGCCTACCTTCCCTCTTCAGGTTGGTATGTTTTCATTATTAGACTTTGGTCACTCCAAAGTGGAAGCGACAATTTTGGAGGATGTCAAGTTAGTTGATATCGACTTTAAAAGGCACGATCCACAAAAAATCTTGGAAAACCACCTAGCCCAATACAACTTAAAAAAATATGTTCACGCGAATTCCCCACATGATGAAATATTCAGGGGAGCTAGGTCATATGAGGAAGTATTGAACAAAGTCCAAGTTCTGTCCCTAGATCAACATGCCAGTTTCTTTAGTTTTCAAAGGCATAGAAGAAACACCTTGCCGAAATTATTACAGGGAGAACCAGTAGCACCTTCGTCTACACAGGAAACTGTACCTCTAGGCTTTGAAATAGGGAGCTCTAGCAAGAAAGATACTGAAGAAAACTCGAAGAGAATCGAAGTTTTGATGAAGAAGATAGAGACTTAATTGTCAATTCCATTAGGCATTCAAGAAAAATCTCACCTTGAAGATTTTCTAAAGAAAGGGTAGGATATGTCTCCTTATACACCATCCAAACCTGTTGCCCATACTACTGAGAAACAACCATCTATGAAGATAGGTTCCCCTATTGCTTCATTTACACCATTTCATTCACGTTTCAGAATTCCTAGTTTCAAAGTCATTTTTATAAATGATATCACCCCAATTTCACTTGAAGATATGCCTCCTTCATACTTCTTCTTCAGCAAGAAAAGGAGAGCCATTGTTAAACGAGAAATACATCAAAAAGATGGAGCGATAGTCAAAAGGAAAAGGATTTTGTATGATGGACAGAACCAAGATGATACATAGTTTTCAAAGGAAGTGGCAGGATCGTTGGGCACTTTTGCCACTGCTAATCAGTGGTCTGTGGAAAATTTGTCCGAACAATTGCAAAAAAAGTCCATGTTGGTAGAGAAACTTCAAAAGCAGATACACACAACTGAGAAAAATGTCCAGAATAGAATGAGTGGAGATTTTGAGTAGATCAGAGCATATGATAAGAAACAAATCCAAAAAATCATGGCCAACTTTTATGAGCTCCAAATAAATTCACAGTTCAATCAAGGGCTTATCACCCAACATGTTGAACTAATAAAACAATTACATGATAATTTGGTTTTGACCGAAGGTACCTCAGTGGATATTTCATATTTCTAGGCTAAAGCTATGGAAATAA
Source organism: Picea mariana (assembly GCA_032191745.1). Lineage (NCBI taxonomy): Eukaryota > Viridiplantae > Streptophyta > Pinopsida > Pinales > Pinaceae > Picea > Picea mariana. The sequence goes on along the minus strand of JASDQU010735987.1, from coordinate 391,622 downwards.
ATGAAAAACTAGGAAATGCCCAACAAGATATTTTTACGAAGGTAGAGGTCATTCAAAATTACTACTAGGTGGTAGATATTTCTCTGAAATACATCTACATCAAAGAAAGAGAATCTCACTCAGCTCGAGCTAAGTTTCAGGAGGCTGTCTTATTAGTACCAAATGATGATGTCTTTGAGGTTCCTTGAATTTCTCTTTTGGAACAAATAAGAGGTGATATAGCTTTAAAATCCTGGGAAACCAATCTAACAAAAAGCAAAAGACTTGCAGGAAAGTAAGTTGTATAATTTTGAGGCAAATCAAGCAACTGAGCCTTCAGGGTTGGTGGTGAAATTAGTGAGTAGATGCATCCAATGCATTGAATATGGGAAGGCCGACACATTCGAAAACAAGTAAGAAAGTGCCACTACATTATTGGGTGTAGCTGAAGAGACAAATGGAAACAAAGCTATGATGACCAGGATGTTGCTCCAGAATATTAAAAAGATCAAAAGACAGAAAGGTTTCAGCCAATAGACAAAGAGATGGCCAATGAAGCTCATCATTATCTATGGTCTATTTTCTTATTTCAGATATTTACTATTTTAAATTATGAGAAGTCCAACAGTTTTGAGTTGAGACAATTTTGTATAAATACATAGATTGAATATCTATTAGAGGTTGCTTCTTGCCGATTATAATAGAGAAAAAATCTCCTTGTTGAGTATTAATACAAGTGCAGACAAATATTCCAAGTTTTGTTTAATCTGAGTTATGTACTTATTTTGTTTTTCCATATCTCGACATTTATTTATGCATTCATTGATAATTTTTTTATTTCAATTTAGTACAACAACTACTGTAATCATATTTCATCAATAATTTGTTAAGTAAGAAATTTTTCCTTTGCATTTACTGTGAGTAAATCAAGACCTGTGAGCTGTGTAGATTACTATATATTATGCTTTATTCAAGGTTACACTTTCTTCTTTCTTCCATTGTAACGAGGTGAGATTCTTCATGTAATTTTTTCCTTGCTTCATTTTACAGTTTTTTAGTTTATTTCACTCCATTCGGCATTGCAAATTTTGAATCAGACACGAAATATGGCCTCTGCGCTGCCATACTGTTAATTTCATTTAAGGATTTTTTCTCATATAACTAAGGAAGAAAAAAACACTCTTTAAAAACACTCTCATAATTTTTTTTGATTCCTAACATTATTATTTGAGCCTTAAGTTTAATCTCAGGACCAACATCATTTTGGCATTGTTGTCGGGGACGGAGAAGCGAAGTTATTTTTCCCTGGGAAAATGACAAGGTATGATTATGTCTTTGATAGTGAAAAAATATTGAATACATAAGTAAGGCTATTTTTTTCTTTCACTTGGTGACTCCATCATAGATAAACTGGCATTCAGTCGAAATAATGCCAGAAAGAACCTAGAAGATAGGCAGACCGCATCCATATCAGATCCCGAAAGGTTGTTGAAATCAAAGGGATATCTACAATCGGCTACTGCGTCAGCAGGTAAAATATACCAACCCAAAACTTCACAATTTAATACTAATATTACGGTTGAGGAAGTAACCCCTGAACAAAATTTTAAACAAGCACCTTCTATGGAGACATCAACTAGTAAGTCTCAAGTTAGTTTTGAGAGATCAAAAGAAATTATACCCAAAATAAAGACTTAGATTGACTCGAATGATACTCCTAAAGGTCAAAACGAGATATTCCCCTCTATACCCATTGTCGTTAATTTTCTGTCTACCTCATCCTTGCTCGAAGTAAAATTTCCATTTCTTCAAGACCCTGAAGAACATATTTTATATCCTAATTTGTCCCCTATTGGTTCACTTGTTTACACATCTTGTAAGATTGAGGAAGCCAGTCCTCATTTTCCTTTCCCTCCTCTTCTAGAATTTTCATCTCCTAACAATATTTTTCTGGAATTCCCTTCACCTCATCCCGAGGAAGTTGAAATATCATCACTTCGGTCCCTCAAAGTTTTTGAAAACCCTCTTCTTTCCCAAAGTCTGTCCCTTACACATTCAATGGCTATTGTTGGAGGAGGTGGTGCTGGAGGTAGAGGAGTAGGTGGAAAAGGTCAAGGAAAACCCCCACCCCCTAAAATTTTTTCCAAGGTAGTGTCTAGATACACTCCTTTGGTCCTCCCTCTCATCCTGCATGATTTACCTGAGAATTATATGAAACATTTACCAAAATTTATGGGAGAAGGAGATTTAAATGCCACAGAACACGTAGCCTTTTTTGATCAGTTCGCTGACATCCTTGTCATTGAGCATGAATATTTTTGCTCCAAGATTTTAGTGCAAACATTTGAAGGAAAAGTAAGAACTTGGTTTTGAGGACTCCCAGTAGGATCCCTAAGGTCATATGATGACCTAGAGAACGCTTTTTTAAGACAGTGGGGAGAAACAAAAAACCATCTTTATTATTTGAATGAATTCAGGGCCCTAATAAAAATGAATTCTAAGTCGGTGCTCGAATTTACTTACAGATTCAAAAAATTATACTACAATATCCCAGTCGAAGTTAAACCCTCTCAACCTGCAGTAAAGGTAACTTTCGCAGGGGCTTTTGAACCCAATTTTTCCCTATTCTTAAGGGAAAGAATATCTGCCACTTTGGCAGGGATGGAAGATGATGCCATAGAAATTGAATCAAATATGATGGCATCTGTTAAATTAAAATCCAAGGTTGAGACAGGAACCAAAGAACCTAAAAGTTTTAGGGAACAAGCAGGATCCTTCGAATCCAAAAAGTCTGTAGAAGAAAAAATGGATGAGATGGAAAAGATAATCAAAGATTTTTCAAATAAAATATCTATCATGGAACTAGACGAAGCCAAACCTGACCTATTCACTAGAAATTAGTTCAGGCTAAATCCTAACCCTCAAACACAACAAAGACCAGTAAAAAATGAAGATAAAAAAATCCTATCCCCTTTCAAGACTAGAAACTTTATGCAAAGGGATGATATGCAAAATTATGAGGAGTTAGAAGAGGATTTAAACAACCTCAGTGATGATGATTGGGAACCTCACTTAAATAGATAGGATTATGAAAGATCTCTGGACCTAGAACCCCTATTTAGTAATGATTAAAGTATAAATAATTTGGGAAAGTATTCTTATCAAGGAATCACCGACTCCATTAGGGTCGAACTTCAACAAAAATACAATTTAAGGCCCGAAGAAACTAATACTACAAGTGTTCCACCAAAAAATATTCTATCAAGAAATAAATCAAATGATACAGTTGGTGCTAAAATGCAAGATGAAACAACAGATGCCTGAACCAGAGCAGTTGAAACAAGAGCAACACAAAATAAGAAAATGAAGAATATCGAAACACAAGCTTCAACAAGAGAAATAGAAAAACAATTGGATGTTTTAGTTTAGAAAATGAACTAAATAAAATTAAAATTCTCATTCCCCTGGTTGAGTTGGACAAGAATCCAATTTATAAAAAACAGATTGCTAAAATGAAAATTTTTTCTGATGTTGAAAGTCATGCGGATGTTATCAATATACAAGACGAAAGACCTACTATTATGTTCGGTCCGCACATTGAAAATACTAAGGATTATGTAGCTCCGTTTTATATTACATTAATTGTGCATGACCACTTACTTCATAATTGCATGTTAGATTTTGGGGCCTCTCACAATTTAATGCCTAAAGTTATCATGGAAAAATTGGGCCTTGAAATCACTAGACTTTATCAAGACCTGTACTCCTTTGATTCAAGAAAATTTAAGTGTCTTGGTATGATCAAATACTTGGTAGTAAATATTGTACAGATTCCTGTAAATAGTATCCTAATGGATGTAATCATTGTTTACATCCAAAAAAAGTATGGCATGCTTCTATCCAGGTCTTGCGGCGCAAATCTAGGAGGATCACTTCAATTGGACATGTCATATGCTACGATGCCGATTTTTGGTGGACAATTTACTTGAATATACAGAGAGAATAGAATGGCATATACTGTAAGTGACCCCCAAAAACCAAACAATTATTCGGTCTATGTTGTCGATCAAGATCTAGGAAATTGTATTTCATCAGTAGATGATGATTTTGAAGAATGTATAGAAGAATAAAACAAAAAAAATAGAAAAAAACAAAGAAACGTGTGAATAGTAGAGAAGAATTATGGAAAATGTTTTTTTATGGAGCTTCATCCTCTGAAGGGGAAGGAGCTGGTGTGTTGTTTGTTGCACCTAGAGATGAGTACGTCATCCCATTTTCGCACAAATTACAATGGGAAATTGATTACACAAATAATGTCTGTGAGTATGAAGTTCTAGTCTTAGGATTAGAGGTTGCTAGGAAGCTAAAAATTGAACACCTAATAGTTTATGGTGATGCAGATCTTATTGTGAAACAAATAAATCAACAATATCAAGCTAAACATCCAAGGCTAATGTCATAAAAAAATTGCGCCTGGGATTTGATAGAGAATTTATTCTCGTCATTTAACATACACTATATTCCGAGAATGGAAAATCAGTAGGCAGACTCTTTAGCCAAAGCAACTACGACATTTGTACCACATACTATCCTAAAACTGAAGTATCCTATCAAAATGAGACACAGAACAATCCCAAATAATGTAAAACATTGGAAGGTCTTCGAAGACGATGAGTGGATCAAACAGTTCCTAGAAATGGTTGACGAGTTCTCTGAGACTCATATAGATCAAGAAAATCAAAACGACCCTATCTGGATCATGCAAGAAGGTGAAGATCCTCAAAAAATCCAGGATAAGATCACAAATCACTGAATTCTTGTACTTAAGAAAATTCAGATCCCCAGAGGTCTGATACCTTTAGAGAGACTGTTTGACCAAGATGACATACCCTTAAAACTACCTTACGACCTCAACCTGAAGAGGTTGAAGACTACAATATAAGAACTAAAGAAGATCCTAAACTGGTAAATATATCTAAATACCTTCCAACCGAAGTAAAAAATTAGTATTTTGAATTTCTTAAAAAACTATAAAGACGTCTTCACATGGTCCTATGATGATTTAAAAACGTACGATACCTTTGTAATTGAACATAAGATTCCTTTGAAGCATGGTATCAAACCTTTTAGGCAGAAGCTGAGACAGATAAATCCTATCCTCTTGCCAACAATAGAAAGTGAGGTCAAGAAGGTTCTCGATGCAAATATTATCATCCCACTTAGGTATTCAGAATGCATAGAAAATTTGGTACCTTTCGAGAAGAAGAGTGGAGAAATAAGAATTTGCGCAGATTTCAGGAATTTAAATCGGTCATCCCTCAAGGAAAAATACCCACTGCCAGAAATGGATCATGTCTTGGAAAAAGTAGTTGGAGCTAATAGAATTTCTATGATTGATGGTTTATTTATGGTCACAACCAAATTGTTGTCCACGAAGATGATAAAGAAAAGATTGCATTCGCCACTCCATGGGGAACTTTCATGTATGATAAAATGCCATTTGGTTTGATGAATGCAGGGGCCACTTTCAAAAGAGAGATGGATATAGATTTCATCAGTGAGAGAGATAAATTTGTTGTTATTTACTTATATGATCTAACAATATTATCCAATTCTGATGCAGAACATCTGGTTCATATCAAACAAACCTTCGAGAAATGCGAAAAAATTGGTTTGTCTCTTAACCCTAAGAAGTCTCATTTTTATATGAAAGACGACAAGCTTTTGTGTCATATATTTTCAAAGGATGGAATCAAGGTTGAACCCAAGAGAATCGAGGTTATTGACACTATAAACATTCCTAGAAATAAGAAAGAAATCTAGTCATTTTTAGGGAAGATTAACTTTTTGAGAAGATTTATCCCTAACTTTGCTGAAATTTTCAAATTAATTGTAAATATGCTGAAGAAAGACAGTGAGATGAAATAGACTGCAGAAGCTAAAACATCATTCGAGTGAGTTAAGAAATCTATAAGTGAAGCTCCAATGTTAGCTAGTCTGAACTCTACAAGGGAATTCCTGATCTTTTTTTTCGCATCAAAACATACTATCGCAGTGGTACTCCTGCAAAAGAATGAAGAAGGTTTCGAGCAACCAATAGATTTTTTCAATAAAAGCCTCAGGTACGCCGAATTGAGATATGATATATTGGAAAAACAAGCTTATGCAATGGTGAAAGCTCTCAAAGCTTTTAGGACCTATGTACTGCATTAAAAAATAATCTCTTATGTGCCAACAAGCTTTGTCAAAGATATCTTGGTACAACTGGACAGTGATGGAAGAAGAGGTCGGTGGTTAGCTAAAATTCAGGAGTTCGATCTAGAAGTAAAATCGAACAAACTAGTCAAAGGTCAGGGCCTGGCGAAATTATTAGCATAATCAAGTTTCAGGGCACTCGTGATAACCATATAGAATCACACAGATACATCCCAGACATAGAGGAACTAGATGATCAAACCCCTACAGTCCATCTCGAAAATAAAGTTTATGCCTCTTATTGGTATTGCGATATTGTTTCATACTTACTTACTCTTCAGTGCCCAAGTGACAAGACTCCATCCAAAGAAAGAACGTTGAAGCTACACACAGTTAAATAGTGTATCGTTGAAGGTCAACTGTACTAGAAATATCCTCTAGGTTTCCTGCTACGCTGTTTAACAAAACCCAAAACAAAGAGTGTAATAAATGAATTTCACGAAGGACTGTGTGGAGGGAAACGACCTACAAGATTCTAGGAGATGGATATTATTGGTGAAATTTATTTACTGATGTAAATTCCAAGGTTAGAGCCTATAACCCTTGCCAATTGTTCTCTGGTAAGAAAAATCTCCTTGCACTACATTTAGTCCCATTCAAAATAGAGGATCCTTTTCAACAATGGGGTCTGGATTTCATCGGAGAAATTCACCCCCAGTCAAGAGCCCAACATAAATGGATTTTGATGGCTAACAATTATTTCACGAAATGGGTCGAAGCCATTTCAACTCCAAATGCCACAGATTTGGTAGTTATAAACTTCTTGGAAGAGAATATCCTATTGAGATTTGGTTTCCCTTGAAAAATAGTCACAAAAAGTGCCCAAGCTTTCAAATCTATGGAAATGATAAATTTTTGTCAAAAATATAACATTGTGTTGGGATATTCTACAGCTTATTATCCTCATGGAAATGGGTTGGCTGAATCATCCAACAAAATTTTGATTAATATATTAAATAAAGTGTTGACGGAGAATAAGAAGGCTTGGCACATTCACCTGAAGTACACCTTATGGGCGAACCAGATTGGTACCAAGAAATCAATAGGTATGTCTCCTTTCTAAATGGTTTATGGTATTGATGTTGTCCTTCCCATCAATCTTGCTCTTCTTGTGATTAAGTTGTTGAAATACGCAAAAGAGCAACCAAATGAAGTTACGAGGAGGATAAACCAAATAATCGAGGTTCAACAAAACATGGTTGAAGTAGATGACAGACTGCAAAAATACCAAGATAATATGAAATCCCTTTTCGTTAAAAAAAATGAAAGATGGGGAGTTTCTTCTTGGTGATCTAGTCTTAAAATGGGATGCTAGAAAAGAGGATGAAGTAAAACATGGAAAATTTGATCATCTCTGGTTCGGACCATTCAGGATTGCAGCTACAGAAGGAAAAAATTCTTTTTTGCTGGAAAATCTTGACGGAAAAATTTTTGACGCCCTATCAACGGGCGTTATCTAAAAGATTTCATGCAATAATCATGTTTCACATTACCATTGTATATATTGGTTTGATTTTTTGTTTCAATTTGCAATCTCTCTTTGTTTCGTAAATCATCTAAATTTTACTTTTTCGTTGTAAATAAACCAAGTCTTATTCGATATCATAAAAGTAAAATATAAAATACCTACACTGCATATCATTTCTATTCTGTGGAATTTTATGATGTTTCTTTTGGTGTTCATGAAGAATACTCACTATCAGATGAGAAAGGAGAAGGTACCACAACCCAACACTTAGTTTTCAAAACATTTGTTTTCTCTTAAAACATGGGATGAATTAATAATTGGTTTCATGGAAAATGTAAATGAAATCCGAGGTAGAAACTCTTATACTTATTGTTCAAGATGAAATTCTAAAGAAATATTACTGATATAGACTAGGTTTCGCTCGTAATCACCTGATCAAAGGTAGGAAAGGTATGAATCTCTAGATTTTTGAATCAAATGAAAATAAAACAAAAACGAAATAAAAAGAAAATAAGAATAAAAAGGGCTTAAAAAAGAGAAGCTAGATAATCAAGAAACAAACTTGGGTGGAATTGAGAATATTTTGCGTCTGACCTCCTGAGGCCTTGTTTTGTTTCATATTTTCCCATCCTCGATCTTTTACTCCATTCTGATTTCCACTACCTGGCCTTAAATCTTCATAGAAAGAAATAATTTCTCCTTAGCTATGAAAACTTAAGAACATATCTTCAAAACAAGATTAGGTGAAAATCTTTATGTTCCTTTGATATTAACTAAAAGAAAGTATGTCTAGGCTAATCCTGATAACTTTAGCTCTTATAATATATTTTAACTTATTAGTTCTCTCAAGGCTAATCCCTAGAAAATAAAATTCCCCATAATATCTTCGCTATAGGAAAAGATGTATTGAAGATCAGGAAATAATTAGTTCAGAGTACAATCAAAAGTTGTTGGCAGACCTTCTGATCCGGATTATTTTCGGCACGAAATGAGAGCGGAGATATAATAAAGAAATGCACAGAGATATCGCGTATATCCAGTAATATAACAGAAATATATCAGAGATGCAACCATAAACACA
>JASDQU010735987.1:367010-379479 GCA_032191745.1 Picea mariana | reverse complement strand
GTCCATCAGATTGAGGATGATAGGATGAGCTATGAGCCAATTGAGTACCCAAACAAGAAAATAATTTTTTCAAAAAATGTCCAGTGAAGATGGTATCTCTGTCACTTACAATAATCTTTGGGCTTCCATGTAGCTTTTGAACTGTCTCCATGAATGCAGTGGCAAGTGTACTATCTTTGAAGGGATGAGAGAGTGTACAAAAGTGTGTGTACTTGGTTAGTCTATCAACAATCACCATGATAACACTCTTTCCTTCAGACTTCAGTAACTCTGCGATGAAATCCATGGAAACCTCCTCCCAACGCTAACTTGGGATGGCTAATGGTTGTAAAAGACCTGGGGTCTTAATTGTTTCCACCTTATTTTGTTGGAAAACCAAACATTTTTCCACAAACCTTTGAACATCAGTTTTAAGGACATCCCAAAACAAATCCTTCTTGACTCTATGGTAGGTTTTCAAAATTCCCGAGTTCCCTCCTACTGGAGAGGTGTGAAATTCCAATAGTACCTTTTGTTTGAGCTGGGAGTTCTTACACAAATATAAGCGATATTTGTACCGTAGTGAATCATTTTCACATCTAAATGTATCTGATGCACTAGAATCCTACTGCAACTTTTGAATGAGAGTCCATACATTTTCTTCATTCTTCCATTCATCCCTTGCTTTTATTATCCAATCGGGTTGGATGATTGACATAGCACAGAGAAAGGCCTCAACATCTTCATCCTTTCTTTAGAGTGCATATGCCACAACATTTTGCTTCCCCTTTTTATAGATGATTTCAAAATCATAACCCAATATCTTGGTTACCCATTTTTGTTGTTCTTCTGAAGATAGTCTTTGTTCCAAGAAGTATTTAAGACTGTCATGATCTGTTTTGATGTTGAAGTGCCTACCTATTAGGTAAGGACGCCATTTCTTCAATGCATGTAGTATTTCCATCATTTCCTTCTCATAAATGGGTTTGTGTAAGTCCTTTCCCTTGAGTGGCCGAATTTCAAAAGCCAGGGGCCTTCCTTCTTGCATTAGGACATCACCAATTCCATTTCCCGAGGCATCAAATTCCACAATAAATGTTTTTGTGAAGTCTGGAGTGGTCAAGATAGGAGCTTTGCACATCACCTCTTTTAAACCATCGATATTAGTATTCATTGCCTCCAACTTAGCTTCCATCTCTTGTAGTTAATCTTTTGTTACTATCTTCTTTTGTAAATCATCTATGTCCCTACGCAATTCTTCACCTTCATCAAGAGTCCAAGTAGGATTGTCTAGAGGCTTATTTGGTGTAGAAGCTACCTTTTTGGGTGGCATGTTGGCCAAGTGTCACTTTTAAACCTTGATTTTGAGGTGGTTCTGCTAGGCAATCTTTCTTCTGCTGTATCTCCCAAGCTTCTGCCCTTCTAGGTATGAAAATTTCTTTTATGTAGTTCTATGATATTTCTTCATTGCAATGCCAAAGGTCTAATCAAAATTGGATGTGCCAAGTGGAATTTACGATAACTTCCCCACAACTTGTTGATTTGTTTCCTTTCCAGGAGATCTCACTTGTATAGCGTGCCCCACACAAAATAATTGATATCAAATTCTGAAACTCATATCAAAAATACCATAGACTATCCACTATCCAATGAAATCATTCTCACTCAATTTCAATACTCTAGGAAGACGTTATGATTGTTTTACCTGGAACACCTTCTTGAGACTAGTCAATAGGACTAGTCAGATACCCTATCTTCCACAAGGTGTATCTACAAATGTAAGATGACCCAGAAGCTGAAAATTTTACCCCAGATAACTTAATAATTTCTGTGAATATCCTATGGTGTTCTGGGTCTGAAGTATTACAGAAAAGTTTTTATAGCGAAAATTCCAAAATGACTTAGTTCAGGATGATTCCAGAACCATATCTTTCATAGGCTGTATCTCCGAAAGTATAAGGCCTCAGGAGATGAAATTTTAACCCAACGTACCTCGATCCGTCTCCTAAATACACTCCAATTTGTTTCTTCTGAAACATTGTAGAAAAAAATTTATAGTGAAAATTCCAAGGTGTCTCAGATGTGGCAGTGAAACCCCAAGACCTTGAGCTCTGATACCATATGTTAAGAACCAAACATCAATATAGCATAGAAAAACCTCAGAATAAGTACTCAATTCCTTGAAAAAGATATAATTTCATATAATAAGACTCTTCAAGGGGGCAACCTCCTTTTACCCCACATAAATGTTCAAGTACAAGATGTCTTCAAATGAAAATATATCCTTGGTATATATAGGAGACTAGGAGGTATAATTAAAAATAATAGAATAAAGCTGACATATATAAAATAATATTAGTAATGTAATATGTCCCAATTAAGGGGTAATGAGCCAATATTAGGGCTTAACAATTTATAACTCTCAAAAGGTTGTGGTTGGAACTTTCCGACCTGAACATATACATGTAATGTATAAGCTATCTCGATATTTTAAATATAATTTCAATACTACATTCATGCTGGAGTTTGAGCAATAGGAGTGTATACAATATGATAAAATCTATCTAGACATAATCAAGACCTAGTGGGGGCGCCTAGAGAAATTTAGAGCCAAAGCTCATCTCACTTATGCCACAACGTCGTTGGATACACATATGATTTATGTAGCTATGATGCTCTATAGGATATTCGGGAAGAAGAGCCCCACTCATTTTCCGGTAGCATGGGTGTCAATTATGCATAAGGTGGTTGAGGGATATATTTTAACTCGGCTAAAATATTATCAGATAACTTGGCTAAAGAAATCAGAGAGTACCAATTGGAAAAATCAAAGGGGCATCCTGCCCCTTTCTATATGTTCACATACATAATGGATGATATTTTCTTTATGACCCCTTTCCTGCTGATGAACTGGAGTTGGACCCCGAACAATGCCGAACCTATCCAATTTTATCACTCCAAGTTGTGGGAAGACAAGGCCAAAGATTTATTCTACGAAATATGCCATCATGTAGTGGTGCCCATTCATATAGATTTATATGGTTTTCCACCCCCTCGGATTTCAGATAGAATCATGGGAAACCTGGGAAAAATAACATATCAGTACATCAAAGAAAAATTTTCTTACATCAGGGTTTTCGGGTGCTCAGTCCTCCCCCCATGCTCTCCCAAAGTTTTTACCAGACCGACTAGTATGTCGAGAAGTGGCTTATCAAACAGTGATAGGGATCATCGACAAGGATCTAAAAGAAACCCAGAAAACAATTATGGCCTACCTTCCCTCTTCAGGTTGGTATGTTTTCATTATTAGACTTTGGTCACTCCAAAGTGGAAGCGAAAGATTTGGATGATGTATAGTTAGTTGATATCGAGTTTAAAAGGCACGACCCATAGAAAATCGTGGAAAACCACCTCTCCCAATACAACTTAAAAAAATATGTGCACTAGAATTCCCCACATGATGAAATATTCAGGGGAGCCAGGTCATATGAGGAAGTATTGAATAGAGACAAATCTCTATCCCCAGATCAACATGCCAGTTTATTCAGTTTTCAAAGGCACAGAAGAAACCGATTCTCAAAAGTATTACAAGGAGAAGTAGTAGCACCTTCATCTACATAGGAAACTATACCTCCGGGCTTTGAAATAGGGAGCTGTCGCAAGAAATATACTAAAGAAAACCCAAAGAGCATCAATGTTTTGATGCTGAAAGTAGAGACTTCATTGTCAATTCCATTAGGAATTCAAGCAAAATCTCACCTTGAATCTTTTCTAAAGAAAGTCTAGGATACGTCTCCTTCTACACCATCCAAACTTGTTTCACATATGGCTGAGAAACAACCATCTACGGAGATAGGTTACCCTATTGCTTCATTGGCACCATTGCAGTCAAGTTTCGGAATTCCTAGTTTTGAAGTCATTTTTATAGATAGTCTCACCCCAATTTCTCTTGAAGAGTTGCCTCCTTCATACTTATTCTTTAGCAAGAAAAGGAGAGACATCATTAAACGAGAAAAAAATTAGAAATATGGAGCGATAGTCAAAAGGAAAATGATTTTGTACGATGGACAGAACCGAGATGATACAAATTTTTCAAAAGAAGATGCAGGGTCGTTGGGCACTTTTGCCACTGCTAATCAGTGGTCTGTGGAAAATTTGTCTGAACAATTGCAACAAAAATCCTTGTTAGTAGAGCAACTTCAAAAGCATATACACACAACTGAGAAGACTGTCTAGAATAGAATGAGTCGAGATTTTGAGTAGATTTGAGCATATAATAAGAAATATATCCAGTGACTCTAAGCCAACTTTGATGAGCTCCAAAAAAATTCATTGTTCAATTAAGGGCTTATCACTCAACATGTTGAACTAATAAAAACATTACAAGCTAAGTTGGTTTGACTGAAGGTGCCTCAGTGGATATTTCAGCTTTCTAGGCTCAAGCTATGGAAATAAATGAAAAGCTAGGAAATGCGTAGCAAGATCTTTTTATGAAGGTAGACATCATTCAAAATTACTACCAGGCAGTAGATATTTCTTTGAAAGACATCTACATCAAATAAAGGGAAGCTTGTACAACTCAAGCTAATTTTCAGGAGGCTCTCTTATTATTACCAAAAGATGATGTCTCAAAGGTTCCTCGGCTTTCTCTTTTGAAACAAATAAGAGGTGATATAGATTTAAAATCCTGGGAAACCAATCTAACAGAAAGCAAAAGACTTGCAGGAGAGGTAAATACAGTGTGTCTAGAAGCATTGTCCTTACTATACAAAGGACTAATTGATGTGGAATGAAACCCTATATCCTAAGCCCTGGGTCAAATTGATATAGAAAAGAACCAGTATAATTCCATAACGAGAAAGGAAGAGGCCCTGGAGGCCATTCAAAAAATGGACCAGATTGATCTCCTTCAAATAAATAAATGGATAGTAAAACCAAGCTTGCAATTACAAGGCGTATCTCAAGGAGTGAAAAGGATACAAGAAAACATGCCTTAGGTAGAGAGGAATTTTTATACTTTTGAGGAAAATCAAGCAACTGAGCCTTGAGGGCTAGTGGTGAAATTAGTGAGTAGATGCATCCAATGCATTGAATATGGGAAGGCCAGCACATCCGAAAACAAGTAAGAAAGTGTCATTACATTATTGGGTGTAGCTGAAGAGACAAATGGAAACAAAGTTATGATGACCAGGACGTTGAGCCAGAATATCAAGAATATTAGAAGACATAAATTTTTCGGCCAACAAACGAAGATATGTCCAACGAAGCTCATCATTCTCTATGCTCTATTTTCTCATTTAAGATATTTACTATTTTAAATTATGAGAAGTCCAACCATTTTTAGTTGATACAATTTTGTATGAATACATAGATTGAAGATATATTAGAGGTTGCTTCTTGGCGATTGTAATAGAGAAAAACTCTCTATATTGAGTATTAATACAAGTGCAGATAGAGATTCCAAGTTTTGATTAATCTAGGTTATGTACTTCTTCTGTTTTTCCATATTTTAGCGTTTCTTTATGCATTCCTTGATAAATGTTTGATTTAAATTTAGTACAACAACTACTGTAATCATATTTCATCAGTAATTTGTTAAGTACGCAGTTTTTCCTTTGCATTTACTGTGAATAAATCAAGACCCACGAGTTGTGTAGATTATTGTATCATATGCTTTATTCAAGGTTACACTTTCTTCTTTCTTCCACTGTAACAAGGTGATATTCTTCATGTAATTGTGTCCTTGCTTCATTTTACAGTTTTGTAGTTTCTTGCACTCCATTCGAAATTTTAAATTTTGACTTAGACACAAAATACGACCTCTGCACTACCTTACTGTTAATTTAATTTAAGGAAATTTTCTCATATAACTGAGGAAGAAAAAAGAACTCTTTAAAAACACTCTCATAAAAGTTTCTGATGCTTGACATTATTCTTTGACCCTTAAGTTTAATCTCAGGACCAAAAACAAGTTCCCTATATCGGGGCTTGCAACGATATAGGATCATCGCAGGCGTCCCTATATCCAGCTTGCGATGAATCTGCATTGTGTAAGCGCCCTGGCCTGCGACGACCGCAGCCCAAAAGTTTCAAAAGGTGAATCTACCAAGAAAAAATCTCCAGGAAAGAAATTAATGATGTTAATCTCTCTTTATGGTTCCTTGGTAGGTTTTCCACAGAAAAAATGTTGGACTGGCGTGAAAGAGAGAATGAGGAGGAAGACTAATTTTCTAGGAATGACCTGGGCATGGTGATGGCCCTTGGATAGTGTGGATTGTTGAAATTATTCAAGATTCGGGGCATGAGGGCCCAACTGAGACTCCTTGAATACCTGGTTCACATGTGGGATGTGAACGAGAGGGTGTTCCATGTGGGTGCCCACACACTCACTATAGATATCGAGGATATCTACTTCTTAACAGGGCTATCTCACCGTGGAACCCGAGTAACACTTATAGGTAGCAGGGGTGGCGGTGAGCCTATGAACCACTACATCAGTGAACATTGTGTACAGGGTACCCAAAAACATAGCGGTAAATTCGTTATTAGAGACGTCTGACACTTGCCTCTATGGAACATCCTATATACTATCACATGCATGGCATGGAATGCAACTCCCCATAGGGATCTTCAGAGCTACTTTCAGTATGCACTAGAGTGCATGGAGCCCTGATTCTTCAACTGGTGTGAAGGGGTTCTTATAAGTATGAAAAAACAACTGATCAAGTGCAGGAGTGGAGGATTGAAACAGTTTGGGTATGGTTTGATTTTGGTATCCTTTTTCCTAGAGAGGGTCCTAGTTTTGTGCTTACAAGTAGAGTGGGTTATACCTCCCCCACAGGATTCGAGAATGAAGAGGTGGGTCAACCTCATGGCCCGACATGTAGTCAATCCCATCGTTAATTATATCGATGTCTGCTTCGACTGGTTGAGAACTCAAATGCTCATGGTCGATGATTATGCATATGTTGGGCTAGAATTTCATGGATATCCAAACTTAGCTCTTCCCGAGGGTTCCCAATGGGGGACATAGGTAAGAAGAAAATTTTGTTTATATGATGTTTTATTTTTATTTTTAATGATATTAAATGTTTTTATGTTGTTTATCCAATGACTAATAAAAATCTCTTTGAACATGCAGATGTGGGGACTTACTACCCTCCAAGTTCATCCCCTATCTAGAGGCGAGGGGAGAGAGGTGACGTAGCAGGAGTAGTTGTTGTTGACTTTGAGACCATAGAAACGAATCTAGAGGGACTTATAATGAACATCCAAGATGCCTCTATAGATGATATTCTGAGGCACTACCAATTATACATAGTGGGTGTGTCTGCTTTCATTGGTCGACTGCTCTATAGAGTAGCACAGGTAGTCACATGTTATAGAAAGAAACATTCTTGATGCTCTATTGTATATGAAGCCATGTGCTTCACATTTTTTGATATTTTGGTCTTCAGACAAAAACACTTTTTGTAAACTTTATCATTATATATATGAGGCTCCTACTAACTTGTTTTATGTACAAAGTGTGATTGGATTTTATAAATGTCTAAAATATCTAACACATAATTTTCCAATGAATTTGTTAATGTATTTAGACATCTAGGAATGTGTTGATATTCAATGTAATCAAAATGACGTTCCAAGAGGCGAATTCATAAATATACCCTTAACAAAGTAGGACTTCAGATAGAATAAACGTTACTCAACTGTAGAAATACTAACTACGAATCGAGTCGCACAACAAGATAACAGATCCCAAGTGAGACAACATCAATTAGCAACTCGATAACTACAATGCATTTTGCGATATTGTTAGTTGCATGACCAAGGCAAACACCATGTAGACTGATCAATTCATCCGTAGGTGCATAGATTTCCCAATTAGTAGATGCTAAGTTTTGAGTACTGCGACTAGCGTCATCAATGAAGCTAATGTAGGGTAGGGAAGACACCAACATCTGGAAACCAAGAACAATGCAAGGCAAGTAGGGGTAAGGAAAAAAACAAAAATGAAAAAGCACACAGTAGTATAATACATAAAAATACACAACACTCGTGAAAAAATGACTTAAGCATAGTACTTATTCAAGTAAATCCCATTTCTGGGTTAACTCAAAGGAACTCCACCATAATCCACTAGTTCATAAGCCCCTTTCTCCAAAACTCATTTTACAATGTAAGGACCTCGCCACATAGGCTCGAATTTACCGGCCCCTAGTAAATCACGATCTTGTTCATAAAGAAGAACTAGATCACCTTCAGAAAAAACATGCGGTTTGACATGCTTGTAATATTGAGCTTTAAGGCACTTCTTCTGAGTTTCAATAGCTAAGGCCACATCATGACAGGTCTCGTCTAATTGCATTAGATACAAAAGACGTTCTTCCTCGACCGAGGTGTTAGGGAGAAGTTCAAAAGCTAGTTTCTATAAGTTTTAAACCTGTGAAGTAAAGCAATGCATATATATTCTTAAGAAAAACAAAATTTAATCAATGTCTCATACATAGAATACACAGAGATTTTATACCGGAAACCCTCAACCAGGAAAAACTTTCTTATATTCATTATAAAATTTCACCATACAATATATACAATGTTTTTAGGTATTCTGTAGATACCAAAACCCTAATCCCTTAATCTAGGATTAATTTAGTAAACCGCTAAAAATAGCAAAAACCGCCCCAAAACAAATTTTGGGGCGCTGCCCCGAACACTGCACGTAACCAGGGGGGGGGCATACCTTCCCCCTCAGGAACCCCCTAGGAAAGTACTCGGTGCAAACGACACAAAGGGAACTACTAGAGGGATTGTCAGATGCAGTTTTTGAACCTGACGTGCCCACACACACACATGCAAAGAATATAACACATACCCATAATTCTCCCACTTGTTGTTTTCTTTGTATCCAAGGGTCTAGGGGATTATATAGTCAACAATCGAGGGAAGAAATGCTCATTTTTACTCTACACTAGGAGAAATTTTATGTGCTCACAAACTTTGTCAATGAATCTGCAACATTCTTCAAAGTGTCAACCTTTTCCAGCAACACCTTCTTTTCCTCAACAATGTCTCTCACAAAGTGATATTGAACATCAATATTCTTTGTCTTCGAATGATAAGATGGGTTCTTTGCCAGGAATATTGCACTCTAACTGTCACAATATAATCTCACTGCTTGTTGTACCAACCCAATATCTGAACACAATCTTTGTAACCATATTGCTTCCTTGCTTCCATGAGTGGCTGCCATGTATTCAACTTTTGTAGTTGAGAGTACCACTATAGCCTAATTTTTCTCATCCAACTAATTGCTCCTCGAAATAGGTTAAACACATACCCACTTGTATATATTCTGTGATCCAGATCTCCAGCCCAGTCAGCATCAACAAGCCATGTATGTCCATCACTTTGTCGAATCCTGGTCTTCCTTTGTAGCACAATCCATAACTGGTAGTACCACAAAGATACCTGAAGATCCTCTTTACTGTTGTCCAATGCTCCTTACCTAGTTTTGACATATACCTGCTCAAAACTCCCACTGCATGTGCAATGTTCGGTCTAGTACAGACCATTGCATACATCAAAATTCCAACTGCACTGGCATACAGAACATAGGACATGTCCTCTTCTTCTTCATGTGTATTGGGACATTGATCTACAGATAACTTTACACCTATAGGAATAGGAACCTTAACCAGTTTACTTCTATGCATATTAAACCTCTGCAAATCGTCTCAACATATTTTCTCTGATTCAACTAGATTTTCCTATTTGCACGATCTCTTTTAATCTCCATTCCCAGAATGAAGTTAGCAACACCGAGATCCTTCATGTCAAATTTGGAGGATAGATGCGATTTCACCTCCTTGATAAAATCCATGCTATTTCCTACCAACAACATGTCATCAACATACAACACTACATAAATGAAGTGATTACCAACCTTCTTGGAATATACACAGTGATCAACCCTACTTCTTAAAAATCCCAATCCAAGGATGTATGAGTCAACCTTTTGGTACCACATCCTAGGTGATTGCTTCAGACCATATAGTGACTTCTTTAGCTTGCATACCAACTCTTTCTTTCCCTTCACTACAAAGCCTTTCGACTGCTTCATGTAGATTTCTTCTTCCAGATCCCCATGTAGGAAAGTTGTCTTCACATCCATTTGTTCCACTTCAAGATCAAAAGCAATAGCAATATATAAAAGAAATATAATATAAGTTAACTTAGTAACGAGAGAAAAAATATCACCAAGTTCAATTCCCTCTACCTAGGAATAACCTTTTTCTACTAACCGAGCTTTGTATTTCTCCACTTTACCTTGTGCATTAAACTTCTTCTTAAACAACCATTTTCTACCGACATATTTTCTTACAGCTAGCAACTCAACTATATCCCATGCCTCAATCTTATCCAAGGCATCCATTTCTTCAACCCTGGCCTTCTTCCAGAGTTTACTATCCTCTGAATTCACTAATTCCCTAACAGTTCTGGGATCATCATCAGTAACAGATAAAGCAATACTGGAATGGAAATCAGGTGGACTATACCTTTCTATTTTCCTTTTATCTCTCACTAATCTCCTCAATACTGGGGTATGAGGTTCTTCTTTTTCTTCTTCTTCTGCTTCCTCTTCTTCATATGATTCAGATTTTTCATCATCCAACTCAAGCTCTATTTTCTTAGGTTCATCTTGTGTTGGTAGGAATTCCTGTTTGGACACATCTTTTACCTCTCTGAAAAGAACAACTCGACTGTAAATAGTCTTCTTGGTTTCTAGGTTCCAAAGCTTATAACCTTTCACACCATCTTTATAACCAATAAAGATACACTTTTCAGCCTTTTAATCCATCTTACTCCTATTTTCCTTTGGAACATGTACATAAGCATCACAACCAAACACTCTAAGATGTTGAAGAAAGGGTTTCTTTGCAGACCATACCTCGTGTGGATTTTTATCATCCAACACTGATGAAGGTGATCGATTGACTAGGTAACATACTATACCCACTTCCTTTGCCCAGAATTCTTGTCCTAACCCAACACTGCTGAGCATGCTCCTTTCTTTTTTCATCAGTGTCATGTTCATCATTTTTGCAACTCCATTCTGTTGAGGAGTGTATGGAGTAGTCTTGTGCCTTGCTATGCCACACTTCTTATAGAATTATTTAAATTCATTTCCACAGAATTATCCACCATTATCTATTCTCAATACCTTTATTTTCTTCTCTGTCTGATTTTCTACCAAAGCCTTAAACTCTTTAAATTTATCAAATACCTCAGATTTATTTCTAAGAAAATAAATCCATGTGTTCCTTGAAAAATCATCTATGAATGAAACATAATACAAATATTTACCTAGGGAAGGAACAGGAATAGGTCCAAACACATCACTGTCTATCAACTCTAAGATTTCCTTTTCTCTTGTAGAACTAGATGGGAATCTTACTTGATTTTGTTTACCATATATGCCATGTTTAGATAAATCAAAATCCAAAGTGCAATTAGACATACCTTCAACCATGCCTTTATTATGTAGTGTTTGAAGGCCCTTTTCTCCAATATGCCCCAGTCTTTGATGCTACAACATGGTCTTCTTTTCAAGGATGATATTGGTCTTGTCTTCTTTATTTGTTTTCTCAAGGACAACATAACTGTTACACACATTAGTATAAGTTCTTCCCAACAACTTGTACATATTTCCACACTGAACTCCCCTCATCAACACCATTGCCCCTCGTACCATATTGCAAGGTTTCTTTCCAAATACAGTATCCACTCATGCATCATCCAACTTGCTTACAGATATTGGGCTCCTGGAAAGTTTTGGAATGTGCAGAACCCCAGGGAGTTTTCTAATCCTTCCATCTTTTAGCAACAACTTAAACCTTCCACGTTCCAAGATTTTTTTTGTCGATTCATCTCCTAGGAATACATCACCACCATCATTATTTTCATATTCAGAGAACCACTCCCTGTGAGGATTCATATGGTATGATGCACCTGAGTCGATCAAACATACATCGTGGTCTACATGTGTACTTGTAGATGCTAGGTAAACATCACCTCCTTCTTCAGTGGAGGTTTTCGCCTCTGTGGAAGAGGTACTATAAAATCCCTTTGGTTTCTCAACCTTCTTAGACTTGCAGTCTTTCTTATAATGCCCTTTTTTACCACACTTCCAACATTTCCTCAAAGATTTTCCTTGAGACTTAGATCTACCAGTAGATTTAGATCTCCCTCCTGAAGGCTTACTAGGATTCCTATCTTGGGTACGACCTCTTACAAATAAAGCATCTGTGCTATGACCATCCATGCTTTTCTGCCTCATCTCTTCATATAACAAGGATGAAACTACATCCTCATATTTCAATGTAGATTGAGTGGTACTACCAATTGCTACAACCAGATTATCCCAAGAGTCTGGAAAAGAACATAACAAAGTAATACACTTATCTTCTTCTGCAATCATAATATTAAC
>JASDQU010735987.1:341351-366910 GCA_032191745.1 Picea mariana | reverse complement strand
TATGTACGAGGATCCACAATGATCCATTATTCTTTGTCTATAAGAAGGTCCTCCATCTTCAGCTTCCATAGCTCAAATTTTTTACCATTGAACTTCTCTATCTTGATTCTAGAAGAGCTTGCCATTCCTCTTTCTGCACTCAAATCACCACTGCAAAATATCCCACTAAACTCAAGTTTATCACAGACCCAAGTTAAACTTGATCTATCAAGACCGAGCCAAACCTTCAACAACAAAGGTGTCCCTCTGAAGCCAAAAACAAGACCTAATACCACATGTAATTTTTAAAACTGTGAAGTAAAGCAATGCATATAGATTCTTAAAAATAACAAAACTTAATCAATGGCTCATACACAAAGCTTTTTTACCAGAAACCCTCAATCGAGAAAACGTTTCTTATATTCATTATCGAATTTCACCTTTCACCATACAATATATACAATGTTTTTAGGTATTCCGTAGATACCAAAACCCTAATCCCTTAATCCGAGATTAATTTAGTAAACCGCTAAAAATAGAAAAATCCTCTAAAAATAGCAAAAACCACCCCAAAAAGAATTTTGGGGCGCTGCCCCGAACTGTACGCGTAACTAGGGGGGGGCATACCTGCCCCCCCCCTGGGACCCCCCTAGGAAAGCGCCCGACGCACATAACAAAATTATCACTACTAGAGGGATCATCAGACGCAGTTGTCGAACCTGACGTGCCCACACACACACATGCAAAGAATATAACACATACCCAACAGTTTCAAAGATGGAATCTCACATTCAATCAGAAAAATTGGTTCGATACAATACACTAAATGGAAGGGTGTGAATCTTATGGCAGACTTAACAGATGTCTAATATGCCCATAATGTTGAGAACAACATCGTGTGCTAGTTCAACTTATGAATACCTACCATCCATCGAAGCATTGTAGTAAGGACTTTATTGATTGCTTCAACCTAGCCATTGGCCTGTGGATAGTAAGGGGTTGATTTTTCATGGAGAAGACCCAACATCTTAGTAAGTTCATACATCATGAAGTTACGAAAATGATTACCGTGATCAGTAACGATAGCTTGAGGGACACCAAACCGAGTAATGATATGATTGAATATGAATAATGTTGCAGCTTTCCCAGTGTTATCAAATGTAGGCATTGCCTCAGCCCATTTAGTGAAATAATCCATAGATACAATAAGGTATCCATGACCCCCAACCGAGTGATGGTTACATGTCATGAAGTCAATACCCCATTTGGTGAATGGACGAATGGAAACTACAATATGAATAGGAGCAAGGTGAGATCAGATCTTGTTGTTATAAGTTTGACAAGCATGACATTTCTGGACAATAGTAATGCAATCCTTAGACAACGAAGGTCAAAAATAACCATCTCATAAGATCTTTTGGGTAGTGGCATACCCAGACATATGATTGCCACATGCTCTAGAGTGACAGTCATTCAAATATTTCTCAGCTTCATTGTAAGTGAGACATCTTCGAAAGATTGAATCAATACCATAATGGTAAAGGGTATCCCCAAGGATAATGTATTGTCGGGCTTGGTACCATATACGCCGATGATCTGTACTAGAAATATCAGGCCATAAATATTGGGTCTAGAGATAGATGATGATATATTCATAGCATACATCATCGAAACTAATCATAAGAGGGATTTGTCAGGTAAGGAATTCTCTACCAAAGTTTTTTTCTTAGAAGAGGGAAGGTCACAAATCAAATCAGAAAAAACCAAGGATTTCTTGGACTTGGCATGCTCAAACTCCAAGTCAAACTCCTGGATAATAATATCCATTTAGAGTACTTTCCCCCCAACAATTGTCTTGTAAGGATGTGTTGCATGGGGTTGCAATTGGAAATAACGGTGGTTTTGCGCAATAGTATGTAGTGACGAAAACGTTGGACAACTTGAACAACTGCCAAGGCCACTTTCTCTACATGTAGATATTTGGTCTCGCTAGTTGTGAGACTCTATCTCAAATAGTATACCACATTTTCTTCATGCGAATCATCCTCTTGGACTAAAACCATGGAAATGGTAGAGTCCGAAGCAACTAAGTATAGGAAATAGTCTCGACTATAATCCGGAGGAAGCAGTAGGGGCATATGGGTTAAGGTGAGTTTCAAAGATTCAATTCCCTTGCTCATAGTGTCATCCCACATGAAAACATAACCTTTCTTTATGAGTTGAGTAAATCCTTTCGTTAATTGAGCGTAATTTGGAATGAATCGACGTAAAAAGTTTTCCTTCCCTTGAAAAATTTGGAGTTGGCATAGAGTGGAAGGAGGAGGTAGATTGAGAACGACCTCAACCTTCAAGGGGTCTACCCTAATCTCATGTATCGACACGATAAAACCAAGAATTTGTTTGGATTCCACACAAAAAGCACATTTGTGAGGATTCAAACATATGCGATAATAACGACAACGTAGGAAAATTGTCCGTAGATGTGTCGGGTGATCTTGACGAGACATTGAATGTGTCAGTAGATCATCTAAATAGGGTTTCACAATATTCTTAATATCATGAAAAAAATAATACATAGCTCGTTGAAAAGTCACTCCATCATTCTTCAAACCAAAAGGTAGTTTCCGATAAGTGAAGGTTCCCCAAGGGAAAATAAACGCAATCTTGTGTTGATCCGTGGGTGAATTGTTAATTTGATTATAGCCAGAGAAACCATCCATTAGAGAAAATATTTCACTCTCGGCACAATCATTGACAATATGGTCAACGAAAGGGGTAGGATAATTTTCCTTTGGACAAGATTTGTTTATATCCCTATAATCAATGCAAACACAGATTGTGCCTTGCTTCTTTGTAACAGGAATAAGATTGGAAACCCAATCTATCAAAGCCACAGGATAGATAAATCCATCTTTAAGAAGTTTTTCAACTTCAAGCTTGATCGCAACATCTTTTTATGGGTGCGATGGGCGAAGTTGTTTCCGAACAGGTTTAGCATCCAATCATGTCTCAATATCATGCACAACGATATCGAGATCAATACTAGGCATTTCCTCATAACTCCAAGAGAAAACATCGTGAAACTCTTGAAGTAACAATATGAACATTTTCCACGACTCCAGGCTTGATCAAAATTTCAAGAGGGATAGTAGGGGAGATATTTCTCAATTTCCCTTCGTACAAAACATCATGTGTAGGTTCAAGAATGGAGGAAATAACAACGATAGATGGTGTCAAAATCTATTGATAACTCGCTATGGTCTCGGTTTCCAAAAAGAGAATAGAATGATGATGCCCATCATCCCATGGAGTCTCTTCCATAGACATGATGGCCATGATCATCTTGTTAGTAGGAAATATCACATGAAATGGATCGGGAGACGTATCACAGAGAGAAGGAGAAGTTGTCGATCAAATAGCTTGATAAGTTAGTTCCACTGGACTTAAAGGCATGATGTTGTCTTAATGATGGAAATCACTAGGGTCAGGTACTATCCAAGGGTCATGAGACTCAAGGGTTTCACCAAAAAAATTCAAGATCATATTGATCAAGGTGACAAAAGGAGGAGGAATGGGGAAAGTACCCATCAACATTGAATATTTGAGAAGACCCACACCAACATTCTCATACCCAGGAGGTGTTTTTGAAATAAAAGGAATGTTGCTAGTACGTGCATCAACATTAAATAAGTCCAGATGATCAATAGTAACAACCTTTCCTTGGTGTGGGAAATGTACCACACGAAAAAGGGTAGAAACAATTGCATGCATGGAATCAATCCAGATACGACCAAATATAAGGTTATAATCAAGAGGTGCATCAAAGACCTCAACCTCAACATTAACCGATTTACCCTCTAGCGTAATATAAAATGAAGGAAGAACACCATAAGGTTTGAATCTTGTACCATTAAATTCTTTAAGAGTTTTGTATGAATCAGTCAGAGTAGGAGAGCCAATGGATTTCCAACAAGTAACAGACATAACGTAAGTCGAGAATCCTTCATCAATCACGGTCCGACAAATATTCTTGTTTTCTATAACAACTTGGATTTGAAATGATAACCGATGAGGAAGCCTTGGAACATGATATTCCAAATCAAATATTATCAAATTAGTATCGGTAGGATCAATTACACCAATAGCTTTCAACAATGCATTTCGTTGAGCAGGACAACTTTGAAGGACTTCGAGAGCTGACATCACAGAGGGTGTTTGTGCAAGGTATTCTACAATACTGTAGTTTTGGGAAGCACGTGCGTGAGGATTAAAGGAAGAATTTCGAACAATTCCCTTGGGAGGAGGGCGAAGGACTGTATCTAGGCCCGATCATTTGAGATGAAGAGGAACGTTTGGAGTTGAATTCGTTGGAGGAGCTTGAGCCAACGAAGGTGGTGTATCATCCACTTTTCTTTTGAAGAAGAATAATCTTTGGATCGAGTTGTGATTTCAATATCATTCTTCTTAGAGTCACTAGTACACATAAGAACATAAGAAGTTCTCGAGGGAGATGGTTGATCATGAATGACCAATTGCACCTGCTAATGAGAAGGGAAAGGTTGTGACAAGACGATATGGGTAGAATATGTATTAGTTCATTGGAGTAATTTAGTAACTTCAGCACGTCATGGACAATATTTTGTGTAGTGATCATCACCATAGATAAGGCAAGGATAATGAGGCTTGTGTTTGTCCTTATCATCAGCAGGATGGGACTTAGTTTTCTCGGATTGTGGATTATTATTTTTATCCTACATATTCTTACCCTTCCCTTTCTTTTTATTTTGATTTTTACTGGTAGGGGTCGATTGAAATGAATTAACGTCAGAGGTTTTACTGGTGGAAGGACTCGTATTAGGAGTATTATGTACAGTAGGAGTATTAGATTTTGGGTTGGGGTGACTGTCTTGTTTAGACTCAGTCTCAATGTGAAAAGTGTCAATCACGCCATCGACAGCGTGGGAAACTACCAAAGATGAAGGTGTTGGGGTAGGATTCGTAGTTGAACGAGGAGAATCAGGGATAAAGTCATGCAAAGTACTTGTTTGTGAATAAACAATATCTAAGTATTGAGCATGACTAATCACCTTCTCTTTAGTGACAACAACACCCATGGAAATGTCACGGGCTATGGGGAAAATAAGTGATTTAGTAAACCACTCGGCCAATAACTGGTCAGGAAGAGGAAATTTGATTAAGCGTTGTCTCCTCCATTCATGAATGTGATAAGAAATGTGAGTGCAAGAGGATTGTTTAAAAGAACTCAAAATTTATGTTCCCATCTCGTAACATATTGGCAAATGGTAATGCATTAAAAATGCCATCCCTAAAGTATTAAAGTCATTGAATAAACCTCATGGTAACTCGATGTACCACTTAGTCACCGAACCTGTAAGAGTCTATTGGTAAAGACATAATCTTATAGGGTCATGCATCAATGAGTTAGATGAGCACCAAAGATGGAAATTCATGACATGATTATTCAGGTCCTCTCCAGATCAACCATCAAACTTAGGAATGTTAGATGGTAGTTTGGTCGGGATGAAAATCCAATAAGGAGAGTGCAAAATAGGATCAGTCATAATCCTAGATAAATGTGGTAAATCCAAAGTAGCAAGAAAAGGAAACTGTCGATTCACTTGAGGAAATTGGTAGTTTTGAGGAGGTAATCCCATAGGTATACTAGTAGGACCATAAGCAGTCTGCATATAGTTAGACATTCCTGATGGATTTGATTATGGAGGGTTTGGAGCCACATATCCAACATAAGTTGGTTGATTAAGGAATCTTCCTTGAAAAGGAGCGTTGGACTGCAAATTTGGGCCCCAAGAAAGATTCATAAAACTTGGATATGGTTGTCTGAGATTAGGGGGTATAAAATAATTAAATTGAGGAGGTTTCCCCCCAGATGGTTGTGGATTCCCTTGGAAAGGGAGATTCCAAGGTTGAGATTGTAACATAGGTACACTTTGGCCATAATATGGGTTATGGTCTCCAACTTGAGATTTCCCCCCAAGTTGAAGTTGCCCCCAAACCTGGGCTTACCCCTCAATTTGAGGTTGACCTCCAACTTGAGGTTAACCTCCAACAAGAATCTGAAAACCAGAAGTGATAAGATGGCTAGTGCCTCCAACTTGATTGGAGCCACTAGGACCATGACAGTTAGCTCCTCCAGGCGAGGGTGGAGGAGGAGCATACGACCCTTTGGAGAGAACCTGGGCAGGTGTAGAAACAAAACCAACATCAACATTGTACCTAGGTGGAACAAACATATTTGACCCTCTGGTCAGATTCTGGTTAGGATTAGCAATGGAAGTATTCAAAGCATTATACCCAGGGGGAAGTGAAGGATTTGATCTAGGTGAAAGTGGTGTTCCAATAGGAGCTTGTGATATCACCAGATTTGTGGCAGAAAAAGGCATAGTTTGTGAGGCCATGGTACATCCGACATACTATAGAGGAAGGATTGAGTGAGAACCAACCAACAATTGGTCCGCAATTGTGACGACGTTACTAGTCATACCAGTAAAATGATTTGAAGGCACCATGTAAGTGGTAGACGTCACAAACGTTTTTGATGCCATAGGTTGATTAGAACTCGTTCCTAGGTTGTCAAAAATATCGTGTCCTAAAGAATGGAGAGGGACATAGCTAGGATTGAAAATTCCAACAGTATGAACCGAGGTTATAAACGATGCACTTTGAAAAAGTGGATCATCCACACTAGACTCTATGTTAGGTATAGTAGGTACTTCATCAACAACAATGTCCCCTGACTAATTAATTTGAGGTAATTGTGGGTCTTGTACCACACTCAACAATGGGCTTACGGGAAGCCTGAATGCTTCCAAAGAGTCACAAATTTTGAATGCTTCCAAATAATTCGTACTCCCAATTTCAAAGGCTACTTATTTATTGATTGCTCCCACAGGAGAGCCTTCTGGTTAGTTAGAAAGAAAAGGGACGTAATATTACAGATTTTTCGGAGGTCGTCCTTTCATCCTACGTGAATGACAGAGGCCTATGTTGGCCACACCAAATAAAAAATGGAAAAAATCTATGGCCAACTAGAGACACAAACAGCATTTACTAATAAAATATAGAAATCAGACCAAGCAAACAAACCTTCTTATTTTGAAGTCACTAGTTGGTGATGAAATCCAACGTCGCAAAATCAATACAAGAATGGGATGGGATAAGCGGGTGCAAAATTTACGTTGACGACCTACTTAACGAACTTGTGCCTTGGTGCAAGATCCCACACATAATCATGGGTATACCCTCCAAGGAGCCTAAGTGAGTTTGGCCAATGTCGATTCCAGGTACCGTGAAGACTTTCCCCTCCACAGTCACCTCGTGTAAATACCCTAAAGAGATATGTCACTAAGGTTACCAATTACTACAATGATGCCTGGGGAAACAATCGACAATCTGATCCACGTGCAAAGGAAGGGTATCTAGCCCAAAATCAACTCGAGAGGCTCCCACACATAGTCGTGGGTATACCTTCAAGTGACCCCCAATAATAAACGCAATATCTACACCAAGACCAACAAATCATAGTGAGTAAGTCTGTCATTCTTAATGTGACCTCAGGTTTGATCCTTGTGTGAGTAGGGCTTCCCACGACAAAATGTAGCAAGTGGATTTGACACTCTCCCTATCACAATATGTTATTGTGTGTTTTAATGCTTTGGAGAGTGTGCCTTTCAACCTATTCCAAATCCCTATCCTAGCTAATGTTTGTGTAAAGAATCTCTAGAAAATAAAAGTTACTAATAAATTTTAATATTACGCTGTGTTTAAAAAAGGTTGTTGCTTACTCAGAAAGGATGTGGAGATGAAACTGATGATGGTTATGACCTTGACCCAAAAAAATGCAATAATAGATGAATGTGCAATTTTCCAATTCAATGAAATCTAATTGCAGTAGGGAGAAGGTATCTTTTTGAAGTACAAAATCTATGAAACACAATTTCTCAATTCTTGAATGAACGAAATTCCAAACAATCAAAAATTACAAAGTTTTCCAATTTTTCTCTTATGAATATTTGAATGCAAAAAAAATTCTCGTAAAACATTACTTAGAGAAAGTTATTTTCAGTTCTTCCTTTCTTAATTCAGATCATAGATACAAGATAGGGAATGAAATGTAATCCCAGAAAATGAACACACTCACAACCTTGTTCCCAAATCAAACTCATTGTGTATAAAAAAAATAGATAAGAAAATTCTTTGTCAATTGCAAACAAAAAATATTCCTTAATCTATAAACAATCTGAAAAGTAAAAAAAATACAAATATTCAAATGAATCAAAGACTCTTCATGAAAAAATCACTTTAGACCAATATCCAAAGATCATGTCCTTGTAACAAAGACCAAAAGAAAAATCTTGCAAAATTACAAAGACAAACTTTCAATCCCTGAAAACCAATCGAAGGCAAGATTTAAACTCACAAATCATTCAAATACTGGTATTAGAAGTCCACCCTAGTCCATTAAGGAAAAACTAGGTGAAAAAATGAAAGTTGACTCTCCCCAACAAAATCTATAGGAATCGTCGCAGGCTACCTATGGAGCATAGTGCGACGATCTAGGGTTGTTGCATGTTGGTAAGAAAGTATAATGTGATGTCATCGCCCTGGCCTAAACCAACATAGTGCGACATCACAATATCGTCGCAGGATATATATATGACACAGTGCAACGATCTCTGTAACTAGGCAAAAATATGGGAAAAAGACAAAATTTTCATTGAACTTGCAAACCCAGGGAGTCCAGATGGATCACCCACAGACTCAGAGAATTAATTTAAGTAAAGGAAGGTGGGATAAAGTCTAGTAAGAGACAAAAACCAAAAAATGAGTCATATCCCCAATATGGTCGCCAATATTGTTTTTGGACTAATCAGTAAGTGCGGACACAAACAGATCTCCCTAGTACCACCCGGAACTAGAACAAAACAAAACAGAATATAGACCTTTCCCTAGGCTCTAATTATTGAATTTACTAGTTAACATGGGATGGGAAACATACCATTTAAATGTCTCTTCTTGTTTTCATTGTCATTCTAGCTCCATTCCGATGCTCCAAAGATATTGAATCTGCAAAGGAACACAAGCCAACCAGAGTGAAAGAAATAAAGAATACTCAACAAGAACCTATGTATGCGATCAAGGAATCATACAATAAAACAAGAATGGTTTTATTGGAAAGAAACACATTACTGCATCGTATTAATAGAAAGTGAAGAATACAACCAAAGTCTTGATGTCGCAAGGTCCCCTTTCAATGGCCCTTTTCTCTAACACACACACCTTTGCTCCAAATCCCTTGAATGAGGAAGATCCACCATGTAGCTTGTAGAACTAAAGAAAAGCTCTCAAGAATGATCTGAGGCATAATTTATCCATACAAATCTTAGCCTATTCAACCTTATCCCTTTCCATGAGAGATCCCTCCTTATATAAGGTGAAGGAGAGATGGATGAGGAGATTAGGATGATCCCACCAAACCAGAAAAGAGAGTAAGATCCAAACCATTCAGAGGCCACCTCATCTTCTAGAAGATCCCCTTCTAGAACTTTCATGAAGCTTGAATTTTCTTTAGCCTTTTGGCATTGTCACACCCTAGATATAGTGTAGCCTATGAAGATGTCACAGTACAACTCTAGAGCAGGGGGAAATGATCAGGCATTGTCACACCTTGTGCATCTTGTAGCCTATGATGACCTTCCTTAATATGGTTTTTGAGAAGGGAAAGCCAGTCACTTTCCTCATTGAGAAAGACTCTTTTATACTTTCATGGGAACATGAACACATGTTATCAGTAGAGCACGGGGGTGACCAAAATAGTGTGTAACACATGTGCTCTTTGTGACGATGCTCCTACATCAAGTAGTTGATGGGAACTCATCCAATTTGCTTCGAAGGGGTTAATGGTAACTCCTTTGATTTGTTCAGAAGGAGTTGATGGGAACTACTCCGATTTACTTCGGTGGAGTTAATGGGAACTCCTCTGATTTTCTTGAGAGGAGTTTGAATGAACTCCTATGCTTTTCTTCATAGGAGTTAATGGGAACTCCTCTAATTTTCTTTGGAGGAGCTAATAGGAACTCCTTCGATTTGTTTAAGAGGAGTTTGTGGGAACTCTTACGATTTGTTTAAGAGGAGTTTGTGGGAACTCCTTTGATTTTTTTTGAAGGAGTAAATGGGAACTCCTCTAATTTTCTTTGAAAGAGTTGAAAAACCTCTTCTGGTTTGTTTTGGAGGATTTTGAATGAACTCCTTTGGTGTAAACCGAATGATTTTGAATGAAATTGGAGCACTTTGAAGGAACTTTAGGAGGATTCTGAAGGAAATTTCAGAGGAGTTTGTGGGAACTCCTCTGATATGAACCGAAGCTCATCAAAGTAACTCCTTTGATGTATTTTAGAGAAGTTTCCAACAAATCATCCTTCATTGGAAGAAAAAATCGAAAAACAATCTAAGTGTGCTTTTATCGATAAGAAACAACAAGAGTTTGAGTTTGAAATTCCATAAATTTGTCATACGATGTTTGATTGAGGTGTCATGTTTTTCAACACAGAGAGAATATAGAAACAATTCTATCAAGATAACTGAACATGTTATTCAAGCATATGAGTCAATCCATTTTTAATGATGACCACGGTTAATGGGGCTTTCTTGGCAGGAACTCCTTGACGATCCTTTTGGCACTTACAGACCTCATATTTTGATTTCGTTACTTTTTTTGGAAACGTAATCGTGTAGTTTGTACAATAGGCCTATTTTGGTGGTGAAACACACTTTGAAGAATGCCCAAAATTGTGCTCAAAGCCATTTTTTAATGGAAGTATGGATCTCATTCTTGTTGATTCTTTGTTTGAATCCAATTTCATCAGTCCATGTGTCAGCTGTGTTGTATAGGATTTTAGTTCATGCATTGAAATTGAGATAACATGTCAGTAGATAATAAATATAAACCTGTGAAAATAATCAACTGATGTTCAAGACGCTTAACACTGTTTAGGATCTAGGAGGACCGATTCACCTATGATATTCAATTCAAGGCCAGTGTGAGTCTCATATATGTTGTAGTTAACTTACGTAATGATAGAAAACACTTTCATGATCATGGTTAGTTATAAAATCGAGAAAGCACAAGATGTGCATCCTAGTATCGTGTGTGTAATGAAAATTGTTGGTGACAAAAACATGTTTAATTATGCTTGCAACATAATGTAGATTAAGAAATATAAGGCTATCATTCATTAGTTATCTAGTAACGCATGGAATATTTAATCATTGGGAATGATAAGAACCTGACTAATGGGTGCAACGTGAAGGAGCTGAGTTAGAGAATTTCAAGCATGAATAATCGCTACAAATGGTAAAGTACGGAGAGTGGGAAGAGAGGTTTGAGATTTTTCGTTTGCATGAGAGAGAATGAGAGGATTTTTAGTATAAAATTTTAGAAGGGGGGGCCAATTTATTCTCTTAGGGAAAGGATAAGAGTAGAAATTAGGGAGCTTGTTGTACGGGTACAACACCATTCTAGATAAACTAGGAAAAGCAATGTAGTGGATGGCTTTCTTTATGTAATAATATCTAATGAAAATGAACCTCTAGTAGAAGATTTCTTTTTGGATGAACATCTCTTTGAATTATCTACTAAATCACTTAGGTTTGTAGATATTGTTAACTTTTTGGTTGTAGGAAAGATTTTGCATCATCCAAGTCATAAAGAATGACAAAGTATAGTCAAGAAAAGTGCAATATTTCCATGGATTGATGGGTGCCTCTTATACACCGGGCTTGATTTGATTATCAGAAGATGTGTACGAGAGGAAGACGTACATGAGATACTAAAAGTATTCCATGATGGGTTGTGTGGGGGGCATTTCGCAAATAAAAGGACTGGGTACAAGGCACTCCATCAGGGGTATTATTGGTCCACACTTTTTAGAGACCAAATACTATGTGAAGGGGTGTGACATCTTTCAACACATGGGTAGACCTGTACAAACAGATGAAATGTTGCTACAACCATAGATGGCGTTAGATCCTTTTGAAAAATGGGCCATTGATTTTGTGGGACCATTAAATCCTTCTTCATGCAAACACTTCTACATCCTCATATACATAGACTATTTTACAAAATGAATGGAGGAAAAAGAACTTCCAACAAAAATTGAAGAGGCATTGGTAGAGTTTCTCCATGAAGATATATTTGTAAGGTTCAAAATACCATGAGACATAGTGATCGAAGGAGGAACTCATCTCACATCACGACTCGTCAGAGATCTGATGGAAAAATACAAGATCAAATACAATGTAAAAACACCATATCACCCATAGGAAAATGATCAAGTATAGGAGACTAATAATATCCTTGAGTCCATTATCACTGAAAATGTCAGACTACACTTCAAGGATTGGGTAGATAGACTCCATGAAGCTTTATGGGCCTACATAACCACCTCGAGAACTACTATAGGATGGACGCCTTATGCAAGGATGATTTTAAGGATGGAAATTTATTTTAAAATGTAAAAACCTTGGCGAATCTTACTAATCCTTCATATGCCAACTATAAATGTTTGGCGATATTTTTGTAAAAATATTCAAATTTCTAAGGATTTTATATAGTTTTTATAAAATTTTGGTGATTTTTAAGGTAAAATAATTTTATCCTATAGAATTTGGGCGAATCGTTTTTAAAATAGTGAATCTCATTTTTGGAAAAACCATGGAAAATTAGCCCATGAGCGAAATTTAGCCCCTAAAATCATCCATGGCCTTATGAGTTAGTATATGGGAAAATAATACTACTTCCCATTGAAATAGAAATCCAGACACTTAGGATAGCAATACAACTTGGGCTGGACCTATTAGAGGCTTAGAAACAAATATTGCTTCAAATTAACTAGTTGGACGAGCTAGGCAAATATGCCCTACACTGAGCCATAGCGATACAACACCAAATGGACATTTGGAATGATACGTTTATCAAGAAAAATAAGTTCAAAGATAGAGACTAGGAATTATTATTTGATTTCATGTCCAAGGACTTCATAGGAAAATTCTGCACCATATGGCTTAGTCCATATGATATTGATATAGTATATGACATCAGGGCCATCAAACTATGTACCATAGATGAAAACATAATTCATGTAATGGCTAATGGACTTAGAATTCACTTATACCATTGATCCCTATCAAAGGAATCCTTTCTTAGGAAGATTTCAAACGGATGGCCTGGCAGTGATTTAGAACTTGTTTAGGAAGAAAAAGTCCCAACTTCATAGTTTTTGTTTCTTCTTAAAAAAAATGTGAAAACCTTCCTAAGGATTTCATGATGGGAACTTCATGGTTTCATGATGGTTTTTTCAGGATTCTTCTCAACAAAATATAATAAAACCTTGATTTTTTTCTAATAACTTTTTTCAGGATATGCAGAGGATAACTATGTTGTTGTAACTCATGTGGCTACAATTCGTCTTGATGCAACTCCAG
This sequence comes from Picea mariana, assembly GCA_032191745.1. Taxonomy (NCBI): domain Eukaryota; kingdom Viridiplantae; phylum Streptophyta; class Pinopsida; order Pinales; family Pinaceae; genus Picea; species Picea mariana. The sequence continues at coordinate 353,410 of JASDQU010735987.1, read as the reverse complement.
TTGCTGCAAATATTTTTGATTCAATTCCCATTTCCACAATTCCCATTGCTACATTTCCTATTGCTGCAACTCCAATTGTTGAAACTCCGGTTGTTGTGATTCACATTTCCACAATTCCCTTTGTTGTGATTCATGTTGCTGCAACTCCTTTTTCTTTAACTCCCTTCTCCAAAACCATTCTTGTTGTCACAATTCCCTTTCTTGCAATGCGTGTTATTGCAACTCCTTTTGTTGCAACTCCCTTAACCACAACCATCCCCTTTGTTGCAATTCTCCTTGCTGCAACTATTCTCCTTGTTTAAATCTCTGTTTCTCAACCTCCCATGTTGTTTCCATTGCAACAAATCCACTTTCATCTTTGTTTCATTTCCAAAATCCTTCCCCTCTCATTTTCGTTGCTGCAAATCCACTTGTATCCCCATTTCATTTCCCAAATCCCTCCCCTCTCATATTTGTTGTTGCAGCTTCATTTCTATAACTCATGTTTTCACAACTCCACTTTCATATGCACTTTATTTTTTGCAATCCCTCCCCACACCTTTCACCAACACTACAATTCCTATCTACACCATGGAGGTTGCATCAACAGTTGTTGCAATTTTCCTTGTTGCATCTTCGTTGCCTCAACTCTCATTGTTGTGAGTCTGCTAGCAACTTTCACTTTGTGAGTGTCATCATTAGTGCACTTCTATACGATAGAACTAGCACTACCAATGCTACAATTCTAGTTAAGAGTGTTGATGTGACTTTGTCTTCCTTCACCGCAATGCCATCAACACCGTACTTGTATAGGCTCCACCCGAGGTAAGAAGTGACAGGTACGAGTTCCAATAAGAATTTGTAATGAATACTTTTTATGGCATGTGTATATTATCATTCTTCCATAGCCACCACCTTACACCATCATTGTTATATCTGTGATTTTCACCCTCATACCCACCACCATTGGTGCAATTCTAAATTCTCCATTGGATTAACATGAATCTCCCCTACAAATAAAAGAAATCAAAATTAGCTGGAAGAAGGAACCATGGGAGGTTCAATAATATGCAGGGAACCTATCGAACCTCTCTTACTTGAGATCTATGACAATATTGGACTGATTCTAGAAAAAGTTGGTTGGATGGAATACATGCTACACCTACAAGGATATGACAATGAGGTAGCTCTGTAATTTTCCTTGAATTACAGAGTTGAACACTCCACGATAGCTAGTACCGAGATATAATTCATTAAATAAACACTAGCTGAAGTCACCAATTTACCAAGGAAAGGTGAGAGATGGTACACCAAAATAAATTACCAACCAGAAGTTCTAAGGAAGTTCCTCGAGCTTGGAGAGCCTTTAGTGAAGAAGGGTATATAATTTTAATGTCGTCCTTTTCCACACCCTTGGGAAGATGTGGCCATTTTCATGTAGTGATATTTCAATTGCGAAGGTCATTATGGACTTGTCTATGTTCAACATATCAGACTGCTCGATCATCTCTGACACCACGGACCAATTAACATGTCATACTTATTGTTCCAAATGCTATAAACAATGGTAGCACTTGTTCAAAGAGAAAAGAACCCCGGAGAGGTCATATCACACCATGGTTGTAATGTCCCTAGGCCGAAACCAAACTGTACATATAAATATAAATGAACATATAGGCTGGTGAGCCATGATATTTTGGGCCAGAAGTGCCTTTGTTATAATATTGAGTTTTAATCCCAGTTGTAAATGTAAAAATGTTTTATAGACTGGTGAGCTAGGTTGTTAAAGGCCAGAAGGCTTATGTGATTATTAGGTTGGAGATCCTAGATGATAAAGGCCAATGAGCATATTATTGTAATATGTAAACACTCATATTAGTAATGAAAACACACCATTGTTGTAGACCAACCATGTAAAATAGTATGGGGGGATAAACTCCACTAGAAAGGGAAAGGGGGATAAGAGTCTATGAAGGGGATAAGATAGGGGGATTAATTCCAGTGGACTATTATATTAGTATTCCTTAAATATAAAGTAATGGATATGGATATATCCTAAGTTTGTAAAGTAGGGACAAGGGAGTTCCTTGGGTGCCTAGTGTCTTAAAGGACACAATCATATATATATGTGTGTGTGTGTGTGTGTGTGTGTGTGTGTGTGTGTGTGTGGATATAGTGCAATGGGGGAGATATTTTCAATATTCTTCATAGGAGTTGTGAATCGTACCTTACGGTAATGGAATACAACGAGAAACATGTACATGTACTGGTTAGCTCAGGAGTTGAATTGAAGAAGTGGGTTGTCAGGCTAGTAGGATTGAAGAAGTGGGTTTTCATGCCCATAGGAATGAAGAAGCGGGTTGTCAGGTCTGAGAGCATTCTCTCCAGGTGAGATAACTACTGGGAATTGATTTACCAAGGTGCCAAATTGCAGCTAGAGGTATCTGAGACTTCCTTTTTGGTCTGTTGTTGAAGCCCCAAAAGGGAAGTGGGGTAGTTGAAGGACTGCTGAGCAGAGAAGAGGTACACTTCCTGGGGTGGGACAAGCATGTGGGGAATGAGAGACTGTAGGTTGTTAGTTTAAGTTGGCACTTGTGTCTGAGTTTGTATGTTGTTAAAGAGACCTTAGGTTGGTTAGAAACCATTTACCCAGGTGGAGTTTATCCCCAGCTTGGGGTTGGTTCACTGTTGATATTATGAATAGTGTGGTCTATGGCTGGTAGGAATGTGGAAGGTCTACATGCAGTTGGTGTTTATTTCCTGAGATAAACGTCTTTCATGTGCTTATTTCAATTACTGTGTGTGTGACATTATGATTTTTCTTTCATGGAATACCTATTGTTAAATTCTATATATGAATTTTTATTGTTGAATGCATGTTGTTATTATTTTCTCTTAAATTTGTTCATGTGAAAATCATTTCTATTGAGTTAAATGGTATCATAAATTCAAAATTTTGATGTGGCATGTCCTAGCTCGAGGTTGGGAATGTTACAAGACAATTTTTGTTGAGTCCTTGATAATGGATATGTTACAAATTGGTATCTGAGCTGTTAAAGAGAGAGTTGTTGTGTGACATGGCCCAACTTGGATGGTTGGTCGGTACATTAAAAATTGGTCTCAAAGCCCCAGGTTTCAACACTGAGCCTGCATGGGCCATTTAGAAGAGCGCATAAGTAAAATTAAAGATTTTTCAAGCGATTTATCTGACAGAATGACAAGAAGATTTCATTTGCAAATTGTTTGACAAAATAGTTACTGTGTTTCTGTGGTGAAATCAGGAACATCTAGGTGAAATTGGGCCAAAGCCGCAATTTATGTTGTTAAAATTCATGGTGAATTTGGTCCAAGGATGCATTTTTTCTAATTTTAATATCTTTCTGAGCAAATTCAGACCTATAAATTGGTTGAATTTGAATTCAACATAAGGCTATGGCTGACTAAGTGAAAATGGTTAAATAAATTTCCCAATTCACAAAGGAATTGAAGAAACATTCATGCCACAAATGTCAACCAATTGTGCACACAAGTATTTGGTGACTCTAGAGGTTGATTTTGTGTTAGTGGAGTGAAATTGAATAAATTTAATGGTTGCAGAGCGACCATGGTGAAATTAGATGAAATTGGGAAAAAGTCCCATTTTCCTGCAGCTAAATAATGACAAATTCGAAGTGAAAGAGTCGAATTTGAAAAGAAGCAAACAAATGTTTATGTATAGGGATTGATTTGATTGTATTGATCTTAGTCACAAATCTCTATTGACAACCCAAGAAGGAATTTCATTTTTGGGTGAATTTGAGCATTTTTGGAATTTTGGAAAATAGGAGAAATTGGAAAAAGTTCGGTATTTGATGTGGTAGTGAGTGACATGTACTGCCACGGTGGAAGGTACACAGAGGCAGGGAAGTAAAAATGACTAAGTTTTGGGACTTCTTGGATGGACTTATGAAAATAATGATTATGATTCCGTGAGTTTGAAAGTCTGCAAAGATGGAAAAATGACTAAGTGTTGGGAGTTTTTGGATAGACTTATGAAAAGAAGGATTATGAGTTCGTGAGTCTGCAAGTCTGAAAAGATGGAAAAATGACTAAGTGTTGGGACTTCTTGGATGAACTCATGAAAATAAGGTTTATGTGTCCATGATTCTGCAAGTCCGCAAAGATGGAAAAATGACTAACTGTTAGGACTTATCGGATGTACTTATGAAAAGAACGATTATGAGTCCATCAGTCTGTAAGTCTAAGAATATGGAAAAATGACTAAGTGTTGGGACTTCTTGGATGAAATTATGAAAATAAGGATTATGATTCCATGAGTCTGCAGGTCCGCAAAGATGGAAAAATGACTAAGTGTTTGGAATTCTTAGACGAACTTATGAAAAGAAGGATTATGACTCCCTGAGTCTATAAGTCAACATAGATGGAAAAATGACTAAGTTTTGGGACTTCTCGGACGGACTTATGAAAAGAAGGATTATGATTCCATGAGTCTGCAAGTTTGCAAATATGGAAAAATGACTAAGTGTTAGGACTTCTCAGACGAAATTATGAAAAGAAGGATTATGAGTCTGTGAGTCCGCAAGTCTGCAAAGATGGAAAATGATTAAGTGTTGGTACTTCTCAGACAAACTTATGAATAGAAGGATTATGAGTCTATGATTACACAAGTCCGCAAATATGGAAAAATGACTAAGTGTTGGGACTTCTTGGATGAACTTATGAAAATAAGGCTTATGAGTATGTAAGTCTGCAAGTCCATGAAGATGGAAACATGACTAAGTGTTGGAATTATGTCTTCGTGAGTCCATGAATCCACAAAGATGAAAATGGTTAAGTATGGGGACTCTTTAGATGAACTTATGAAAGGGAGAGTTATGCTTCTGTGAATCCATGAGTCCGCAAATATGAAAATGGTTAAGTATGGGAACTCTTCATATGGACTTATGAAAGGGAGAATTATGCTTATGTGAATCCATTGTTTTGTGATTCTATGAGTTCGCAAATATGAAAATGGTTAAGTATGGGGACTCTTCGGACAGACTTATGAAAGGGAGAGTTATGCTTCCAGTTGAAAAATTTATATCAGAACATTATCACCACAAATTTCAAAATCATGGAAGATTCACATGGGGCTTACAACCATGAAGATGAGATCAGAGGAGTGAAGCTGAGACCATGGTAGTGTGGAGAGATAGTTTTCATAACAAGTGAGAGGATTGATATTTTAGCAGAGGTACTTAAGGAAAGAGTGCTATGATGAGAATATTTCACAAGATTATCGAAGGCAAGACTAAAGAATGATAAGGTAAGAGTCTAGATGCATCCATGAATGCTTGAGAACCAAAGAAGAAAAAACAATTTATGGGTGAATGAAAATACTACAAGAAATCCATTGATTCTAATTAGAGTGGAATCAAGGAACACGAGGGAAATATTTACTAGTTGAACTAGTGAAGATCCTTCCATAAAGGGTTCCAATATACATATAAGGTAATACATCATGGGAAGGATATTCTCAAAACAATTATCTGTCATGATGTCATTTTTCTGATAAAGAAAGACAAAAGGTGTACTTGGAGATAAAGGAAACATTTCTAAGGATTAGTCCTATAGTTCTGGGATAACACCCCCCATGATGGTTATTATAGTAGAATAGTGGAAGAATGGTTGTATGAAAAAACTTCAGAGTGAAGTAATGTGGGTGTGTGCATACTAAAGAAGTGCCAACATGGGCATAAACAATGCATTATGTATAGATTGGATCCAAAAAATGCAATCAAGTTCTAAGGAAGGGTTTTTCCATACAGGGAAGAAATATTCTAGGATGGATTCATGTCCTTGAACATATTATGATAATGGAAACAAGGTTTCTAAAGGGAAAACAATAAGGAACCATGAATAAGAAAATGATTATATGCTTGGTATAGAATGCAAAAGAAACAAAATCTAAGGAGAATCTATATCAAGTGGAATAGAGCCATAAGAGACATTCCAAGGGTGGAAAGTATCACTAGAATATATGATGGAAAGTAAGAGTGATGCTAACTATTTCCAGTTAATTCTATGCAAGTGGAAAACAAGAAATTGTGTAGCATTGCAACATGCTAAAATTGACTATGAAAGTCAAGTTAAAACCAAATGGCCAAGAAAGGAGAAAAGATTGGTTCAAGAAACCACAAGTGTTGAAGTGTTCATTCAAGGAAAGGATGAACCAGTTTGGTCCAAAAAAGTAAATGGAGGTTGAGAATATATTAAATTCAATAAGAGAGCATGATGAAAATGTAATTTGATTATGTATGTGTTTGATCAAATGGATCCATGAACTAGTTTAATGCTGAAATTAATATCAACATAGTATGTGGCCGAAAAAGAAACGGTAGGCAAGAGTGGATTGGCTAGAAAAGAGATCAGGTTATAAATAATCATGTGTAGTGATTATAGTGAGAGCACAAAAGGGATGCTGGAATCCAGTGAGACTTGGGGACAACCATGAACAAGAAGGAAATAGAGTATTATTTCATGATTGCAAGTGTTGCTACTAATATTGTTGTAGATGGAAGGAAGCAACAAAAAGCTAGAGTGTTGATTATAAGAGTGATAAAAGAGGCATGCGAGCTTTTAATATTATCAACTAATCATGTAGCATCAAATTTATTTAATGGAAGCTAGCAAGGTATGTATTTTATAAATTTATGTTGCATAATTTTTTAAGGGAATGCAGGTAAGAATTCCCTCAGCTAGAGTTATTTTTATAAAATCACATTATTGTATTATTTGAATGCATTAATGGGGATAAAATACCACTAGGTGTGGTAAAGGTGGGAGGCCTATAATAATTATCGAAGCTTCTTAGCATTTGAATGCACATAATGACATAGTAACATGTCATGTTAATTTGATTCTAAGGTAATAACCAAAGTAATAAAGGGTATGACACTCTTATAGGAATGAATGCCAGAAAATATAGTCATGTATGAGACCGTGACATGGGTGGTTATGGAAAGACTTAGTTATGGAAAGGCTATGTACCAAAAAAATATCCAATGAACTTCCTATTTCTAAATAATGTGTTTACTGCAACCTTTTTTCTAACACTAATGAACACCACATAATTGTATTGTTGGTGTAGTGTTTGGGTCAAAAAGGAAGGTATCCAAATAGTTGAGCAGGAAATAGGAAGTGTATGGAAAATGTGTCAAGGCATTGGAAATAATTTCCAATTTACCAATGGTGAGATACATGACTTAGATATAGAGCATTTTGAAAATAAATGAAAAGGTGCATTGAATATTTATGCATTGAGAGTTGCACTCATGCATATTAAGTGGTAAAGTTTCACTTATGCATGATAGAACTGTTATACTTGAATGCATTTGCTGAATGCACTTTGTGAATGAATGCATATACATTATTTAATGGAAATAATTATACTAACAGCTAAAATGTTACAACTATTACTAATTGATGGAGTTGAGAACATTTCAAGAGTTGTTAGACATTGCAACATGAAATTTGCATGTCATGTAGTCACATGAGCATTGACTACAATAATTTTTTGTTCAGGAAACAGAGTAATAATTGCTAGGAAAAGGAAAGTATAATTGTTGAAAATTCCTATGAAAATAATGATAATTCATACTATTTAATAAATAGTTTGATTGTTGTGATTGAATTGTTAAGTGTAGACAATTCTTATATCACTTTGTAAGCATTTGGTACATATTGCAATGAAAGTATATTGTACAGGAAATACTGATATTTTGTTGGTTGAATGCAATATGGAAGCATTGCAAGAAAAGTGGTATTTAATATGGTGTTTCTAAAAGCCATAAGAAAGACTTCATCCTACTATTGCGAAAACCACAAAAATTATGAGATATAATCTCATATTTTGGAGAAAAATAAGATAATATTGATTAAAGTTGGAATTCTTGGGAAGAACAACTACTTTGGGAGACATTGGATCCCTATAAATGTAGAACCTTGGCGGGGATCTAGTAATGAGTTGGTTCTCTCCTTGTGTGTGAAATCCTTTGAAAGATGGATCGTTGAAGGAATGTGTAGCAGTGAAGGGATACTTGAGCCTGAAAGGGTGAGTGAAAAAAGGAAGAGGCAACTCGGGGATTCTTATGGCATGATAGATATAATCATGAGGGTGTGTCAAATGAAACAATGAGCTAAATTATTTTCTAAGGAAGCTCTATAGAATAGAGAAAATGACTTCCATTTACTTTATGAATATGTGAATTGGTTCTTGGAATGTAGACCACCAAGAAGACAACAAGCTTCCAATAGCAAAGTGTTGGAGATTTTTGAAGAATTTTGAATTGTACATAGTATATCCAAGACCATTGTGACTGACAAAGATCCAAAATTTACATCAAATGTTTGGAAGGGATTATTCAAAGGATTAGGGACCAATCTGAATTTTAGCACAACCTATCATCCAAAATTATATGGGAAAACAGAGAGAGTAAATCAAGTGATTGAAGATATGTTGAGGATGTATGTGATGGATAAACCATCTAAATGGGAGGATTACTTGCATTTGGTGGAATTTGGTTATAACAATGGTTATCAAGAATCCCTAAAGATGAACCCATTTGAATCTTTGTATGGAAGAAAGTGCAACACACTGGTAAGCTAGGACAACCCTGCAGACATAATAGTAGTTGAGTTGAAATCACTCTAGGAAATGGAAGAGAAAATGATGAAAACAAAATAGAATTTAAAGGCTTCCCAAGACCGACAAAAAATCTATACTGATAAGGGAAGAACCCATAGACAATTTAAAGTGGTTGATCATGTGTTCTTAAAAGTAATGGTCAACAGAAGTTCCCTAGGGTTGGGAAATTGTTCAAATCTAGCAACTCATTATTGTGGGCCATTTGAAATCCTAGAAAGGATTGGACCTGCAACATACATGATTGCCTTACATGCATCAATGTGTACTCATAATGTATTCCATGTATAATTTCTTAAAAAGTACGTACCTAATGCTAATAATTTCATTGATTTGAATGTGATTCTAGTGGACCAAGAAGGCAACTTTCAAGTGCATTCAATGTGCATATTGGACCGGAATACCAAGGAGCTCCCGAATCGATTCGTAGGGCTAGTAAAGGTCCAATGGAATTGGTACGGTCCCGAGGATGCAACCTGGGAGCATGAAGACGCTATGAGGACAGAGTAACTGCATATTTTTGAAAACTATTAAAGTTTTGATTCTATGTGTGTATATACTGCACTAAGGAAAATGCATAAATAAGGGGGAGGGAAATGTAATGTCCCCAGATTGAATCCCAACTATACATATAAATGTAAATGAACATATAGGCTAGTGAGCCAATATATTTTGTTCTAGAAGTTCCTGTGTTCTAATACCCAGGTCTATTCCTAGTTGTAAATGTAAAAATGTTTTATAGGCTGCTGAGTCAGGTTGTTATAGGCCAGAATGCTTATATGATTATTAGACTGGAGATCCTAGATGCTAAAGGCTAGTGAACCTATTATTGTAATATGTAAACAATCATAATATTAATGAAAAAACACCACTGCTACATACCAACCATGTAAAAGAGTATGGAGGGATAAAATCCACTAGAAATGGAAAGGAGGATAAGAGTCTAGGAAGGGGATAAGCTAGGGGGGTTAATTCCAATGGAATATTATATTATTATTCCTTAAAGCTAAAGTAATGGATGTAAATATATACTAAGTTTATGAATTAGGGAAAAGGGAGTTCCTTGGGTGCCAAGTGTCTTAAAGGACACAAACATATATATATTTGTGGGTATAGTGCAATGGGGAGATCTTTTGGGGATTTTTCACAGAAGGAGCTATGAATCATACCTTATGTTACTCGACTGCAATGGGAAACCTATACCTGTACTAGTTATCTCGAGAGTTGAATTTAAGAAGAGGGTTGTCAGGCCCATAGGATTGAAGAAGCAAGTTGTGAGACCCGTAGGACTGAAGAAGCAGGTTGTCAAGCCCGAGAGAATTCTCTCCAGGTGAGAGAACTATTGGGAATTGATTTCCAAAGGTTCCAAATTATAGCTATAGGGACCTGATACTTCATGTTTGACTTTTTGTTGAAGCCCTCAAAGGGAAGTAGGGAAACCAAAGGACTGTTGAGCAAAGAAGGGGTACACTTCCTGGGGTGAGACATGCATGTGGGGAATGCGAGACTGTAGGTTGTTAGTTTGAGTTGGCACATGTGTTTGAGTTTGTATGATGTTAAAGAGACCTTATCCTGGTTAGAAACCCTTTACCTGGTGGAGTTTATCCCAAGCTCGGGGGTGACCCACTGCTACAATTATTAGTAGTGTGGTATATGGATGGGAGGAACATGGAAGGTCTGCATGTAGTTTGTATTTATTTCCTGAGACAAGTGTTTTTCATGTGTTTATTTCAATTATTGTGTGTGTCATTATGATTTTTGTGCCATGGAATCTCTATTATTAAATTCTATATATGAATTGTTATTGTTGCATGCATGTTGTTATTATTTCTGCTTAACTCTGTTCATGTGAAGATCAGTTCTGTTGAATTAAATGGTATCAAAAATTTAGAATTTTTATGTGGCATGGCCAAGCTCGGGGCTGAGAATGTTACAAGAGAAGTTTTGTTGAGTCCCTGATAGTGGGGATGTTACAAATTGGTATCAGATATGTTAAAGAGAGAGTTTTTATGTGATGTGACCCAAATTGGATGGTTGGGTACATTACAATGGCCTTATCAAGATCCTGGTGGAACATGCAGTACACAAGTAAGGTCACACATGGAATAACATTTTTCGACCACCTGTTATACTCACCGAGAATGAATTATCTACACTTCAAGCATCCCAACAGATAACACCTCCACTTCTGGCACCGAAAGGGACCATGGTTGAAAATCCTCTGCTAGGTAACAGTACTATGGATACGAAAAGCACAACTACTACAAATACTCCACAAAAGAAATCTAAAATGTTAGCTAGGAAAAGGGACCAAACTGTTGTGACTCCAAAAAAGGAAGGTATGGAAAACTATGYTGAGGTAACCACCAYCAAACCCCMTATAAAKAAAGTTARATGGYTTACAAAAATACAATCTCTTATTCTAAAGAAACACARAAYGAGACACACARCTGCAACTCAATTGAAAAGGAGAAGAAATTTTGAGCCAAAAGAACAAGCCCAAGAATATCATCATGAAATGGACATGGTAGAACTCTCCGCTAACACACAAGAAATAGTAGATGGTATAAAATTAGAGGTCTATGAGGCCTTGGATAACACATAAGAACTAGACCAAAGAACTTTGGAAGAAGGACTTATCATTCTCTTGACATCATATTTGGATGAAGAAGAGTTATGCGTGAAATATCCCACTGACCCACAAGAACCAGTGGGGATCCCTTTTGGAGAACATGTTGAACATGCAGAAGAGGGTACAACACAAAAGGAGGAACATGAGGCATAGGTTCCTTTTGTTCATCCAGAACCAACATAAAGCATTCCTCAAGAACACTCTACCAAGTATCAATAATTACAGGCAGAGGCTCGTGAAATCCCTCGAGATACAATAGAGATAATTTCCCAGGTACACTCTCCCAAACCTCAAGAGTCACAAATAGAGAAGGGTAAGAAATATGGAAATAAAGAAGACAAACTAGAAGCTATTCTTGATAAAAAAAAAAATAAGAACATTTAAGGAAAAGTTTACTCATGAAGAAAAACAAGAACCAGTGCCTCTTGTTGAATCAACAAGAGGCACTCTTAACAAAACGATTTCCTATCCAGAGGAGAAGAAAAAATCAGAACCATAGGAACCTATTGTTACACAAGAACCAATAGGAGGTTCTCTTGGGGAATGACCCACCCACTGATAAGATTCAGATAAGGAAGGGAAGGAAGCAAAAGAGTTTGATGGTATAGAAGGAAACATTGGTAGAGATGACTCATCTCATGCACATGAATAAAAAACAAAGGTTACTACTCTAGAAAGAAAAATCACTTCCACAACTTGGGTAACATCCCACAATATTTACCCATTTATGCATCCTCGATAAAACAAAAAAATATGTTCAAAATG